>JAVJIF010009318.1:0-98060 GCA_038442645.1 Agave tequilana | reverse complement strand
GAGTCACCGGCAGGCTAGGCTGGTAAGAATGATGGTTTTGATACAAGATGTCCAACTTTATAGCATCCACAACAGCTGAAGTACTTATCTCTCCCCTGAATTCCTCAGGAAGACTCGCTGATTCCCTCGAAGTTGATGCACCCAAGGGGGGAATACCTGCAAAAGTACTCCATTAAAACAAGGTATAATAAAATATCAAGAAAAGATTGCTTACAATGGTTAAGGTATTACCAAGAGGTAATGAGATCATAAGAGATACCGCCTCAACCGCCTTAGCAATAGCGGCAACGCTAATTGCAGCAGGCTCCATAGAAGAAACCTTGGCAGTAGTGGGAGAAGCTCCAGAAGCAACCTCAGGAAGAATTTCGTCTGTCCTGATGGCTTTCGCTTGAAGTGAACATCGAGATCTTCCTCTTCTTCCTCCTCCTCAACCTCCACCTCCTCCATAGGGGTCGAGCCTACGTCGCCAGGAGCATCTGTTAGAGCCTTAGCACCTGCAACATCTTCAAAGTGAGGGCTTTCGGTGTTCGAAGCTTCACTGTCGGCGGTGTGGCGATAAACTCTAGAATTCCTAGCACCTAGACTCTTTTGCCCTCTTCCTTCGCAGTGACTTTCTGCTTCAGCCATTTAGTGATCCAATTCAAGCCAAAGGAGTTGATAGAAAACCCGGTTGGCGTGGAGCTCGAAATCCTGTACCATTGGCAGAACCCCCAAAGTCATCAATAGGTTGGGGTCCTCAACGCATGCACAGTCATACCTCGGTACAACTGGCAATGAAGAACCGCGAAGCGCGAGCACCATCAATCAGGTTCCGCATGAAGGCTAGGTTAGTGTTCGGATTGCCAACGTAGAGTTGGTCATATCCGAACTGACGATCAAACTGGCTGGGGACGTATAGCTCTAAGTAGCAGGTATCTCCGCTCCTGTACACCAAGTGAGAAGGCCGGATGCTAACCAGCCATTCGAAGACTCCCCAGTTTAATGACACTTTACCGTCCCTGACATTCTTGAATTCCTCACCATATCTCACATCGCAGATGTAGGGAAAACACCAGAAGAGACTATATACATCGTACTGGCATAATAATTTGCGGACCGCGGCCACGTAGATTCGTGACCATGAAGATCCTTCAAACCGGCGAAGATGCGCCACCCGAACACCCTCTAGAGGCTCTTCCCCAGCTTGAATAATATCTAGACAGTGAAAAGCGAACCATGCCATAAAGTATGTATATGGCAATCCGATCCTGGGGTTTGGTCTATCCGGGGTAAGATCGTCCCTTTTCCCCTCTTCTTTGTCGGCGGTCTGAAGAAAGCCTCCGTCAATGCATGAAGACCCCGTTGAATACAGCACATCATTGCTGGAAGAAGTCCTAGAACACAACCATGTACCAGAAGAACAGTCAACAATAGGACAGTGGGGAGGACAACATCGCTAGAGGGAGATGGCACCACACACCTCTTCAACCAGTCTGATAAGAACCCAACCAAAAGCACTTTACAAGACATTGGTTGGCGGGCTTGATGATGAAAGCTCCTGAGAATATCACCCTTCTCGTAGATGCCATCATCTTTCTCTAAAACAATGTCTCCTTGGGCATGCTTCTTCATCCTCAGAAGATATCCTCGTCTGTAACCCCGCATTTAGCCTCTTTAGGGGTATTCTTCAGGTTGGGGAACATATAATCCCCCAACTCTTTGAACTGCTCAAGGTTCCCTTGTGATTACCATGCATACCCGAGCAGATGTAGAAGTGGCACATCAGCTCTCGGTAGGTCTCAAACAGGGTGGGCTCCTGCTTCTCCAAAAAAACCAATTCCGCCTCACATGGGAAATATTCTTCATAAGAGAGGGATCACATTGGTAAAGTAGAGACTTCCCACATCTCATGCAATGCCATGCCCAATTCGCCTACAGGGGTGAAGCAAGCCCCTGTAGATGGGCAGTACAGTTCGAAGATGGCGTAGAAGTTCGTTACGCTCATCTGGATACCATAACAGGTAGCTCTGACAGCCTCGCGGAGCCCCAGCCTCTCCAATCTTTCTCAAAATAGGCCAGGACATATAGAGTCAAGTCTCTCCACTAGGCCTTGGGAGGATAAATCCAACCTGGGGTCCTAAGTCAGTTGTTGGATAGTTGTCGTTGACTCTGAAGAATTAATTTTCAAAAGTCTGAACTGTTGGCCCAAAGGCCTTCCACCCTAGTTTTGATGATGATTAACTCATGTAGTTATGTTTACTAATAATCTTGTATTGTTTAAGTTTCAGATCATTAACCAAGATATTAGTTGGTGATTAGCTTCAACAAGAAGTGTTTGGAAGCTTATCATGGTGATTCCGGTGCCAAAGCTTAAAGATCATACCTTTGCACTCGGTGGATCGCGTTTGGGAGCAAGTCTTCTTGATGACTCAAAGACTTAGGTATCCATAGTTTAGTTTAGTGTGTTTTAGATCCATTTATAAAGCTTAGTATAGTTGATATGCTCAAGTTCACAATACACACACATAAATTCAATATGTTTGGTTTTTGATTGAATCGGTTTTGGATTTCAAGGCTTGACACCCTTCTATAGTTATTATCATAACTTTTTATTTTTATATTCAAATAACATGATTTAACTTACATTTCAAAGATAACTTTCAGATCTAAATTTCTTATTTAATATCTTTTTCTGATTCTAATTTTAAAGTTGTCAAATATTTGGTTGAAATCTGTTCTTGTTCTGAAAACAGTTTACAGTTTCTGTTTTGACACTTTTTAGTATTTTATTGATAACTTTCAATTCTGAAATGATATTGATTTGATTTAAGTTGCATTAGAAAGATGACTGCAGTATCTACAACGTCATCCTATATACTTATTCCCAAATTCGAACTTTTTAGACCTCAAAAATGTGTTCCAATCTGACCTATTTTGCTGTATGCCAGGTTGGGCCGGTCGACTGGGACAGTCGACTGGGCCAAGCGACCAGTCGACCGGCCAGTCGACCGGACGTGCACAAAACCGTGCACGTCGGCTGTTTTGTAGACGGTCGACCGTGCGGTCGACCGACTGAGAGAAGATTGCTCTCGGGTTGTTCGGGTCGACCGACCAAGTCGACCGGCAGCTGTCAACGGCTATTTTTTGACCGTTGGACGGTCGACCGGGCGGTCGACCGCCAGGCCTGTCAGGCTGACACGTCAGCCTAACGGCTAGTTTTGAATTTGGCCTATATAAACCCCATTGTTTGGAGTTTCTCCTCAAGATTTTTATGCCAAAATTTCCTGACCTTTACTAGTGTTTTAACAGTGTTTTCAAAATAGTTTTTGTGCTAAAAAGACTTAATCTTTATTGTTTTAGGTTTTTGGAAAAATCAAAGAAAATAGGAATTTGGGAGATTTGTCTTGGTTTTCATTCTATATCTTTTGCAAGGATTTTCCCAAGTGTTTTTCTTTGTTGCTTGTTTTCCAAACACCTAGTTTCCACACTTGAGCTATCACCTATCCTAATCCATTTAGGATCTTGTTTTTGTGGAAAAGAAAAGAGAAAAGAAAAGAGAGATTGAGTTTGTGATTTTTGGAACTACTTGTTGTAAACACCCTTATTCTTGTTGTATCCCTCTTAGGTAGAGGTGATCGGGTGATTGGTTTGCTCCCTCTTTGGTAGAGGTGGAGTTTGGTTTGTATCCCTCAAGTGTGAGGTGATTGAGTTTGGTTGTAAACCTCTTCGTAGAGGTGGTTGTTGTTGGTTGTTGGCCTCGGTGGAGGTTGTTGTTTGAGAGAGGAGTTAGGTACTCCTAGTGTTGTAACAAATCCTTCTCGGTGAAGGTTCCCTCGGTGGGAGTCCTCGGTGGACGTTGATAGTGGATTGGAAATCCTACACGGTGGTGTAGGCGGGGATGTAGAGCAAGGTGCTCGAACCTCGAAACATATCTTGGTGTTTGCGTTTTGATCCATTGTCTCTCTAACTCTCTCTCATTTATATTGTACAAAGCATCATACTTCATTCATATCACATTTGCTTGTGTTGAGCATAATTCATCTTGTCATATTTATTTGCTTGTGCCTTGCATAATCCATATTGCTATATCCTTGATTGCTTGGATTGCTTGTGTGTGTGTGCCTAACTTATACTCATCCAACAAGAGCTTCACATAGCACCTCAACCCATTTCAAGGGGAATCAAGGGGAGTTAGTCCAGAGCCTCGCAAGGGGAATTCGGCTATACTTGTTGTATTGTATTAGTTTGTGCATATTTGCATTAGCTTCCGCATTTTGTGCACTTAGTTTGCACTTATTTCTAGATTAGCACTAACACCTATTCACCCCCCCTCTAGGTGTTTTTCATGAACCATAGCTGGATTTTCCCCTACTCGGATGTCTTAGAGGACATTTTTGGGGTAAAGGCCCAGTATGCATCGAGGGGGACCTATCCGTATATAGCCAGGAGAAGCAGCTGTCAAAATACCCATATGGACTGAGTCGGTGGCGGGTCACTTGCCATTTCATTTTTTGAGGCCTCGTTACGCATTAGAAGAAGGATAGTGGGAGATGACGCTTGCTGGACGGGAGGTAGTACTCTCGCCATTCAAATTAAAGATCCACTGCCCTTCCCCAGCCTGCAGTTATGACCTGTGTTAGGCACTGCATCTCCAAATATGAAGCCAGGCTTCTGATAAATTTTTCGATCGCAGTCCTCTAGAGGAGCAATAGTCAGGATACTCTTCATTGTGCACTGATCTCCGGTGTGGATCAGGGCATCGCGGCTAGGAGTACTCCGTTCTCTAAATAATAAAGCTTGTCCCTAGAATTGTAGACTGATGTTTTCGTCCAATCCCCTGGCTGACCTGAAGAGGCTGTTCAAGGGTCCAGGAGTATAGTGCACTGCACAATAAAAAGGAGAGAATATATTAGCCCAAAAGTTAAAAAGAAAAGGAGAAAGGAAAAGAATGTTAAGGCATAGCATAGCTTCCAAAGTGAAGCTACCTAACCAAATAGTCGCTTCGCGCTAAAGCCTAACTTCGCATTAAAGTTTACTTCGTGCTCTGCAAGAAGGCAGAGCACAGAAGGAAACAAACTGTCAAAGGCATCGCCTCGCTTTTCAAGCAAAGCTAGCCGGGCGTCAGCTTCGTTCATAAGCTTAACTTTGCATTCTGTCACTTGACAGAATGCAAAAAGCCTAAAGGGCTAGCTTCACTGGAAAGGCACTTGTCCCTAAGTTTATTCAAAGGACTTTAAAGCCCTCTTTTCAGCTACACTTCTAAAGCTAGCTTCGCACCCTGTCACTTGACAGGTGTGAAAAGCCCAAAGGGCTAGCTTCGCGGCGAAGCATGAAAGAAAGAAACTGTTCAGTTTCTATTTGTGAAATTAAAGGGGAATTAAATCCCCTAAAATTCAGAAAAATCCAAGAAAAAAGGGGAGATAAACTCCCTGATCATGGTGAATCACGGGGGAGTCACCATGAAACAGCCAAAATATGGCTTCAAAAAGTGATGAAAATCTCTGAAAAGGAAAAAATTTCCCTACCCGCGATGGGACGTTTAATCACCGGTGGTGGAGATGATGGCACCGTGGAAGAGGTCTCCACCTCTTTCCTTGCGTGTTGCATGGGGGCCATTAGAGCATGGAGAAAGCTCTGAAAGAGTGAAGAAGATGAGAAAGAGAAAATTGTTTTCTAAAAATAGACTTGAAGCCTTGAGAGAGATGATGACTCTCTGAATAGCCAAGTTTGTCTTTTATAGGCGCTGCATGCGCCTGTAACTTCACGCCGCCGGCACTGCACGTGCCTATGCTTCGCCTCCTAAAAAGGAATGCAAGCTATCATTTCAAATTTAAAATTTGAAACTACGGTTCAATTTTAAGAACCATTTACAGTGAAGGCATCTAGCTTCGCTTACACGCGAACTTACACTTTGCCTATAGCTCCGCTGTGAGCTCATTGTTAACTTCGCACGTCAGTTAACTTTGCTGAAAGCCGATGTTAACTCTGCTTTGCACTAGTTGCTTTGCACTAGCTCTGCTGAGAGCTCATTCCCAACATCGCTCGAAACCTATCTTTAGCTTCGCTGGAAGCTTTAGCTCAGCTCCACTAAGAGCTTCTCTTTCCTTTTTGGAACAACTTATGGAGAAAATCAAGTTGGATCACTTGGCTCAGTATATGGCTGCACGTGATGGATTTTTCCCAACCTAAGCTAGTCCATTCTAGTTTCTTCCAAAGTTCAAGGTGAAAGACATGGAGTAAAGTAAATGAAAAAAAGGCAAAAATCTTATTGATTTAAAACGGATGACACATTGATAATACATCAAGATTATCTTTCATACAATTGAGTCTCTACTCCGAAGGCATACTGATTAGTCTACAGTTCTGCATTATTATACCGTATTTTCCTACTGATTTATGAATAAAATGTCGGTCTAAACCGTGTTTTGGTCTCTATTCAAGATAAGGAGGGCAAAAGGGTAATAAGAGCTTAATTAAACCCATTTTCGGGTAATTAAATCTGCATTTCTTGGAGACCAAGTAAGAGAACTTCTAGAAGATGTATTGAACCCAGACCTTTGCACACGTCAGACGAAGATTTGGATGACTATACCCGAAACCTAGTATACCAAGAAGGTCCTAGAAGCGATGGAAATCTCTCGCCAAAAACCATGGACCTAGGTCCCTGGTATTGCCGTGAAAACGTGGCAAATGCCGCCTTTTCACGGCAATGTGGTGGGCCCACGCGTCGATTTTTTACGCGTGGGCCCATCTCAAATCGACGCGTGGGCCCGTCTCATCTTCTAGAAACCTATTTTGCCTATAAATAGCCCTACATAGGCCCAAAATGCAAGCAGATTGAGAATTAGGCTATGTTTTCTATCTTTTAGTGTAGGATAATGTAGGTGTTCTCCTTCTTTTCTTTTGTATTTTCATTTCTTTTTATATCATGTATTAGGGCAGAGAGATTCAGAGAGAGATTGATGTAATAGATGGTGACTATCTATGTAACGCCCCGATCCCGCGGGTACGGAGACGTTACTGCGACGTATATACGCAGGTCAGAAATACCCTTACGTATATACGCTAAGCATCAGTACAAGCAAGAATCAGAGTATGGAAGCACAGTGATAATATACGATCCAGCAATAAGAACACCAGTACACAGTTATCACAAGGCATAATATAATATCTCAAGAATATATGATCACTAAGAAGCACAAAATAAGGATGTACAATATGAAATACAGGAAAGTGCTCACGAGTAGTAAGATGAGACTCTCGCGAGCCGATCAACGAGAGGCTGGAAGAAGGAGGGTCCAGATAGGCAACTGCTAATCCACGCTTCCGCTACGCCACTCTGATCAAGTACAGCAAGGCCGCCACGGTTTAGACTCCAGGATCTGGACATGAGAATCTAGGGTTGTTAGCAACCCCAGTGAGCACATATGATAAAGCCAAATGACGTGCATAACTAGCACACGTGTACATGATCAAGTGATGTGGTCCAGGCATGCAGGTACAAGAAATGACAAGTAATATAAAGAAAATGACAGTAAATCTGAGATCAAGTAAATGCATGTATATAAGTAAATCTGAATCGGAAAACATGCATGGAAAACGGTATAGAGAGCATAGGTACACATAATCATGCGACAAAATATGGCAACATATGATAAATACAATAAACACGCGGTAAATATAAGTATGGAAAATTCTAGTTGTATAATCTCGGATTATGGATTCATAGGGTGATACGTCGAGGGGATAATCCAAACAAGAAAACCCTCATCTATATACCACATATCCGATGCCACCATCATCTGAGTTCATACAACTTGAATTGCCCTCAGGGTAACAGAACTAGAGTGTGTCTGGAGTAATCATGGTATCACAGAGGTCATGTGTTATAAAACAGGGTGTCAACTCAGAGCATAATACTATAACTGGAGAATATAAAGGTGTTGCATTTTAATTATCCAATAATAATAATCAGTACCGTTTGATATTTCAATCGCCTCCCTACCAGCGCCTCACATCACCGATAGTCCATACTAGAGTTCGCACTCTGTAGAACTTACCCGGGTCTGATATGTGAGTACCGGGACCCGAACAAAGGAGAGACCAAATATCACACGTTCCTAATATTATTACTGTTTCTTATGTTCTTATGTTATTCTCGTCCCTTTCCCACCGGCGTCCCACAACACAGACAGTTCACGCTGGAGCCCGCACTTCCAGTAGAACTCATCCGAACTCCAATACGCGAGTACCATTATTCTAATAGGGGAGAGACCAAGTAATACATGCTCCAGGAGTTATCATGTACAGGTATGTGTGTGTGTGTGTTAATAGGCACTGAGGATGCTTATCACACTAATACCAGGCGGTACAGACAGATGGGAGAAAGTAGCCCTACAGATTCAAGAGGTGGCCCTCACAAATTCAAGAGGTGGCCCCCACCACGTGTGTGGTGTGGCACTTTGCTCCATGTGGCACTTTGCTCTGAGGGTTGATACAGGAGGTAGCCCCACAGATTCAAGAGGTGGCCCCCACAGATTCAAGAGGTGGCCCCCACCACGTGTGTGGTGTGGCACTTTGCTCTGTGTGGGGAATGGATTCTAGAGGTGGCCCCCACGGATTCAAGAGGTGGCCCCCACCACGTGTGTGATGTGGCACTTTGCTCCGTGTGGCACTTAGTTCCATTCAGGAACCGCCGGACGCTAGCACGATTGTGGGATACATCCTCATCATCCCGACACCAGGCATGCTGCCGGACGCCGGAATGACTGTGATATTAACAAGAGTATAAGTACAGGAGATACATGAGCACAATAGTACAGGAGATACAGGAGATACAGGAGTACAGGAGATACAGGAGTACCAAATGTCTGGTAATAATATAATAATCATGCATATGCCAGGTAATACAGGTGTCAGGTGTCAAGTATAACATGTCAAGTACCGGTGTTATATATCATGTGTCAAGTATGGCATGGCAAGTACCAGTGTCATATATCAAGGTCAGGTATAGCATGGCATGTACCAGTGTCCGGCATCGTGTGTCAGATACAGCATGGCAAGTACCGGTGCAAATAATATATATCAACTTGTATATCGGTGTATTATGTAATAAAAGTTACAGTGACAATTACGAAGCATGTAACGGTAATAGCAAAGCATATAACAAAAGAAAAATGTACTCGCATAATAAAATAGATGTATGTTAAAAAGAAACTGTACTCGCCTCAATACCGGAACGCATACCGAGTAATATCCAGGAAATTTACGAACACCACGATCAAGCCAACAGTCCCAATAAATATATATAATAATATAATAATATATAAATATATTTTTGAGAGAATAAGAAAGGAGAGAGAAAGAGAGTTTTAGAGAGAGAAAGTCTAGAGAGAGAAAGAGGGGTTTCTAGAGAGAAAATCTAGAGAGAAAGAGGGATTTCTAGAGAGAAGGTAGAGAGAGAGAAAGTCTAAAGAGAAAGAGTGATTTCTAGAGAGAGAAAATCTAGAGAGAGAAAGTCTAGAGAAAGAGAGGTTTTAGAGAGAGAAAGTCTAGAGAGAGGTATTTTAGAGAGAGTGAGATAGGAGAGGGAGAGAGTAGAGAGGGAAAAGAGGAACCAGGATAGACAGAGAGATGAGAGGAGAGAGAGAGATGAGAGGAGAGAGAGAAAGAATTAGGGGGCTTCCGCCCCCTTGTTCACGCCAGCGGCCTGGGCTGGCCTGCTGCTCCCTGGCTGCGGCCAGGGAGGTGCAGGAGAGCCGCGCTGACCGCCGTGGCCGGCGCAGGCGGCGGCCACCCTAAAAGAGAGGGGGAAAGGAGAGGGAAAGGGAGAGAAGAAAGAGAGGGGAGAGAGAGATCTGAGAGAGAGAGAGAGAAAGGAGAGAGGGACTGGCCTTATCTCTGGCCAATGGCCGCCGGCGGCAGCCCTGTCCGCCGGCGTGGCCAACAGAGAGGAGAGGGGAAAAGAGAGAGGGAAAAAGAGAGAGGGAGGGAGGTATAGCCCTCCCTCTACGCACGCGCACAGGGGGCCAGGAGGCCCCCTGGCCGCGCCCAGCCGCCGGTGGCGTGCCGGCGGCGGTCAGGCCCCACCGGGCACCGGTGGTAGGGTGGTGGCGTCGGGCTCCAGGGAAAAGAAGAAGAAAAAGAAAAAAAAAAGAAGAAAAAGAAAAGGAAGAAGAAAAAGAAAAAGGAAAAGAAAAAGAAAAGAAAAAGGAATTGATTGAAAAGAATGGGAGGGGGTTAGTTATTTAAAAGGGAATTTTGATGTGATGAGAGATGTGACTTGATAGGTGATGTGATGGGAGATGGGCTATGTCAGAGTTGACTTTGGGGAGGAAAGGAAAAAAGAAATGGAGAAAGAGAAGGAAAGAATAATATTATTAAAATAGGGTAAAAATTGACTGTTTCAGAATCACTCTGAAAAATTCTCAAAAATAGAAAACATTATTTTAGGATGCTCTATGAAATCGGATTTGAGAAATTTAATGTAAATTTTAAATTAAAAATCCTAAAATCTTCCAGCGGTACTGGTCGACATCAAAACCGGTGGATTTTTGATAAATTCTAAAAAATCTCAAAAAAATTTCTTTAGTTAAAAAATAATATTTTAAGAGGTAATGTGAAAGCCATTTCTAAAAATTTAATTCCATTTGAAAATTAAAAATCTGGGAATCAGTCTGTGATGCCGATCGACACCGGTTTTGGAGATTTTGCAGAAAAATTTTGAAAAATTCTAGAAAATCATAAAAAATATAAAATATTAGAAAACGATATTTAAAACTGAAATCGATCAAATCAAACTAGTAGAAAGGCCAAATCGAGTAATACACTAGGATTGGGCCCCTGGTCAGACTAGGGCTGACTCCGAGTCCACGAATCCGGATCTAATACAAAACAATCACATCAATGATCATAAAACAAAAACAAATATAAAACTAAATCAAAGAAATATGATAGAAAAATCAGAATACGTATCAAAGTACGTATTCTAGGATCGGGGTGTTACAATCTATGTAAAGGTGTCTCCTTTTTTCTCTATTGTAATCTTCTGCATCTTTTACATGATGCTTGGCTAATTTTTCTTCTCATGGCAATTTTACTACTAACCACTAACCATCTAACCTCTTACTTGATAATCCACATGAATCTAGTAGCCCCTACAAGGCCTTGCTCTTGCAAGAGCCATTGATGGCTCATGATGATAGATTCTAACATTCTAATATTTCTAACACCTAACCCACTAACTTGCTAACCTGTAATGTCTTCTTTATTTCATACTCAACTCTAACCGGTTTTGATGATTTAATATTAGTTTGCAACTTGTTATGTGGTATGGATGTGATGTTTAAATGTCGATGAACAATCTTATGGGCCATGCTTTATATCGTCTCTTGAAATCAAGGATTAGTGATGGCCAAGGATCCATGTGAGGCAACTATCACTAAGAGGTTAGCATGGTTAGTGGAGCAATTAGTAGTTAGTAGCCATGAGTTTTCTTTCATAGTTTTTATCATTCTTTTTATCATGTTTTAAAAACAATTTTCAAAAACTTTTTATCATTTTCTTATCAATGTTTTCACCACCTTCTTAGTTCATATTTGTTTCATCTTCTTTTCTATTTCTTTCTAAACCACTTCTCTTTGTTTTCACATCGCCACTTTCATCGCCTTCTCCAACTATCACTTCTAGATTTCTTTTCTTTTATTTTATTTTTCTCATTCTTTTAACAAAGAAGAATTTGTTAATATAACACGTGAATAAGAACTGTTAATGCTTCTGTCGCCTCCCGTCCCGTGGATTCGACCCGTTGGGCCAATGCTATAACGGAAGTATCGAGGGAACATTAGCACAGAGACATTTTCACTGATTTTATAAAACATACATTTTTGAGTGCTCGTTCCGCTCCGATCAAATTTTTGGCGTCGTTGCTGGGGATGGGTGATTGAGGTTAAACCTGCACAAAAATACAGAATTTTAGAACTTTAAATAAAGATGTGCAAGTGCTCAATTCTACCACAATAGCAAGTGGCTATGCGGGTCGTGATCCACAAGGAGGGTTAGCGATAGAAGCGTTCAAAGTTTGTATTGAAATCTTTGTGAAGAAAAAATGAAGGTTCTTCTTTGTTTTAAGAAATGAAAATGAAAAAGAGTTAGGTTAAAGTTAAAAAGAAAGCGATAGATGAGAAGGTCGAGAAAATCAAAAAATGACTATGTACAAAGAAAATGAAAGAGTGAAAGAGATTTGGAAGAAATCGTGTTGGTGATCTAAACTAAGAAATAAAAGAAAAGAAAGAAGATTAAAGAAGTACTCACCTAGTTTGGTTGATGACTTACCTGGAACCCTTGCATGTTCTACCTTGCTTCGGAGGCGTTCAACGCATGAGCCATAGGATCAAGCTCAGTCCCCATTCGCATTATATCATCAAGACGAATAAGAATGAAGTGATACGGATCTTGAGGAGGAGAACGTCATCATGAATAATCGTTGGCACTCACGAAAACATTGTTATACTTATGCTTCTGGATTCACTTGCATTCTCATTAAAACCAAAAGAGATAAAGTAGAAAGAAGAAGAAGAAAAATGAAAGTAAAGAAGAACATAAAAAAATATTACCTTTTATTGCTTGAAACGATGGAAGAAAGGAGGAGGGTACATCGGTGTCACTCTCAACATAAGCCTCTCTCTCTCTTACTTACATGAATCTCAATCTAACCTAAGCTTACATACAAATTAAAATACATAAAAAGAAAACAAAAACCTATACTACAAAGAATGAAAACTGGACTAAATCCTATCTCTGCATGATCGTCCCATTTTTCAGTGCAAATCCTGCCCTTTTATAGGCAAAAACCCAACCTACAGGAGAGGATAAAGATAGGGGGAGCAAACGCTCCCCCTAACTCCATAACAGAGCCGCGGAAACGCGATTTTGGCCGCGTTTTCGCGGCCTTGCTGTGGCCAGGTGGCCACAGCCTGTTGGTGGAGCTCCCCGGTTTCGCGTTCTGGTTTTATCTTCAGTTGGATTTCTCGTTTAAGTCTGGGATTTTGACGAAATGGCCTTTGATCTTTGCTTCAACCGATCGATTCTGAGAGGATTCTTCTCAACCGGTTTTCAACCTCTCTGATTTTGCCTGATTCACTGAGTTCGAATTAATTCTGATTTAATTCAGAATTTGGTGGGCTTTTGGGCTCATTCTCTTCATTCTCCTTTAGGAATGGGCCTGCAAATAAATTAAACATTTAATTAGGACAATGCAGAGTTTATTCTATAATAAGTATGAGAATATGATAATAAATGTGCAACATTAGCGACCAATCATACCCCCATACCTATCTTTGCTCGTCCTCAAGCAAAACAACTAAACTATACTAAGGATTATTAGACCACTTTCGCAGGTCACGCGATTGCACTGAGCATGTGCAACAAGCCGTTAAACCTCTAGGTTTCCCCTAGAGGACGAGTTTTGTCTCGTGAGGGTTTTCAGAGGATTACACCCATAAAATCCATAAAGAAAGAGAAACAAAGAGTTAGTATTTTCGAAAAGCATTTTGAAAGAGAAAAATATTTGAAATATAATTGTAAGATTTAAGTAATCTATAAGTTATAGGAAAACTGAATTTTTCATTCCTAAACTTAGTCTCTATTCAACAACTTGTTATCAATCAAAGTAAGGAGTCAAATTGTACTTCTCATCTAATCTATTACTTTACCCTGAGTCATATGCACCTTGTGACTGTTAAAATTTTGACTATGGGTTCATTAACTCTAACTCTTATGCCTTATTTATTTATATATATATATATATTTTTGTGGTATTATTCCTTAGTTCTATTAGGCTTTCTAATCTGCCCATGTAACGAGCCTTTAATCGATGACTCCCAAACCAAACGGTCTTAGGGCACCGGGTGAGAAAACACCCCAAGGACTTAAGGAATCGAGCAAACAAGGCCACAAAACTAAGGATTTTATTATATGAACCCCTTTTAGGCGTAAATACTTATGCTTTATTAGGCACAAATACCCAGCTTAATCAGAGAATTTTTATATATATATTTTTTTAAACTTATCTAATCATCTTTCGCATAAATACTAAGACTTGCTTAGGCCAAAGCACCTAACTAATCAATAATTAGATTTGTTCATTTTTCATAGATTTTTTTATTTTATTTTTATATTTATTTTTTTTATATATAAGGCATAAGAATCTTTGTTTTTGAACCCTAAGTGTGTAAGTGTATGAAGTGTGCATATTTCATTAAGGTAAAGATCAAGACTAAATTACTTTGACAAAATTATCTTCCTAACCCTAAAAATCAAACAAATAATCTTATTTTGACCAAATTTAAGAAATCCTAATTTTGATTTTCTTATTTCTTAAAATTGACTCAATTTCTTACAAAAAATATGTCAAAATATTGTTTCTATTTTCAAAAAGTTTTTTTTTAAAAGTAAAGAAAAACCTAAGTTATGTTAGACCCTCCCCCACACCTATCTCATGCATTGTCCTCAATGTATGAATTAATGCATAGATGCATGAAAAAGAAGACAGGGAAGGAAAATACTACCTTAAGGTGGTAGTTCCGGTGGTGGTCTGATTGGTCCACGAAATGCTGCCCAATCGACTTTGCGTGGAGTTCGGAGGAACCCACCAGAAATCTCTCTAATATAACCCATTAAAATGATGTATCCATAAAGGATTTTTATTAAAAATTTAACCCCATCTAATTTCCAAATTCCATAATTAATTTTGGAGTCAAATTTGTCAACGCCTTGTCCCAAAATGGAGTGTGAAAAGATAGAATGATTGACTTGGACTCAGGAAGTACAGGAAATAATACCGACTCAGGAACGTGACTTAAGTTAAGTAAAGGCTCAGGAGTCGAGATTGGTTCAAGAAATGGGTCCAAGTCAAGAAGTTGAAACTCAAGTCCACAGTTATTTTCCAACAATGGAATGTGACTTAATATTGGTGATTCAAGTTCAAGAATGATAGTTGTGGGAATCAAAACTGACTCTAAAATATTACTAAAGTCGGGTAACAAAATAGGAGTCAATATTGATTCGGGAATTTGAACTGGATCACAGATTTGAGAATCTAGGTCACATTTCTCATTGAGTTCAATGTCATAAAAATGAGAACTTGCCAATTTGTCAATAGGACTTTCAAAAGTGTAAAATTGGTCAAGTTCAATATGATCATCAAAGATGGGTGATTCAATTTCATGATGAATTGGCACAGGATCCAATGTTGACTTGGGAAAAGGTTGAAATCAGGTGAAGGTACCAGAGTCATAATTGAATCAGGAAGTAGAATTGAATCACTAAGGGTCTGTTTGGATTTAAGGAATTGGTGTGAAGTGAGGAAGTAGGAAGTAAGATTTATTTCCTTTAGGAAAAAGGGAAATGAGTAGTAAATTTTCTGGTGTTTGGATGGTTGTTGGGAAGTGTGGTTTGGAAAATGTTTTGTCGTTTCCGGTGTTTGGATGGTAATGAAAAGTGGAAATGGAAAAGTTGACCACAAAGTTGACCGCAAAATAATATTAAAATAAAAATTAATTAAGAAAAATAAAAAATAGATTGTAATTAGAATGCAAGTGAGATTTACATGACCAAAAAATTAACTGTTTTATGCTATAACTTATTATAAATGAGATTTACATGACCACAAAATTAACTGTAGCACTCTGGAAGTGAGAAAATGGTTGTGTAAAAGAGAGATGAAAAAGGGAAAATGGGGTTTTCTATTTCCTTTTCCGGTGTTTGGATAGATAGGAAAATGAGCAATTATACTTCCCCACTTCCTCACTTCACTCCGATTCCTTACATCCAAACACGCCCTAAGTTGAGGTTCATGATCATATTCATTCTCAAGTTCTATTTCAGGAAAGGAATAACTTGCCAAACTGTCAATATCATTTCAAAATTTGGAGTTTGGGCAAGTTCAAATGATTGTTCTGAAATGGAACCTTGATTTCCAAAACAACATGACTCTTCGGCTCTAACAGAATGGTTAGTGACATCAGAACTGGTCAAACGGTGGGAACGTAGAGATTGGACCATCATATCTATGTCACAATTACGAGCGTTTTGAGCCTGAGTCATGGCTTCAAGCATCTTTTCATAGTTGATGGGTTCATCATCTTGTTGAAAAGATGAAGTGTTGTTTTGGAATTGGTGGTGAACTTGTGAGTCCATCAGATTTTATGATTTTTGTTTGGACTTACGCATACTCATTTCCAAAATGATGATTTTCTATTTTGGACTGGTGGAACTGAGTATGAATCTTGGAAATATTGTGGATAAGGTGGATAAGGAGGACAAGTTGGTTGAAAATTAGACTCGGGGAGGTGAATTCCCATTGACTCTGTGAAGAGTTGAAATTATCATGGAAATTATGGTTATAAGATTGGGGACATGGGTTATATTGATTCGGATAAGACCAATTCGGCACACTAGGTTGGTTAAAGTTGTGATATGCCGGGTTGGAAATATCCGAAAAAGAAGTCAGTATGTAATATGGATTACTATTAAAATTGGAAAAATTGTTATTATAAGCCATATCACACAATAGAATACTAACAAAGAAAAGAAAAACAAATAGATAAGCAATCCAATAAAAAGAAAAAATTCTAAACTAAGTTAGGGTAGACCTATGACCTAGACGACTCCTAACTGGTTAGACTGTCCACGGGAGGTATAATGCAGACTTTGACCACAAGCTAATCAGTCAGGTTAGGGCATGATTGGTGGGAGGTTATCCGTCAAAGACGTTCCTTAATTAAATAACCACCAATCTTCGGGCTTTCGCCCTTAATCCCCTTCCTAGATACTGATTTGGCAGGAGTCAAATTCCAACACCCTTCCCCCTTAGGGTAATCTCCTAATTGAGTCTGAGATGTCCCTAGGGCCAACGTCTACTCATTTTTAGTTAGGCTTGGGTTTGTGAGTGCTTGGAATCTGATTTTTGGGCCAAGGGAGGGTGATTAAATCCCCACCTTATCTTGTTATGGGGTGGTGCCCTTAAGATTAGTTTGTGCAAGTGTACAAGATATGCAAACAAGATTCACTCAAAGCGATGTAAATCAACCAAGAGATGAGTCCTATTCTAAATGCAATGCGAACGTACCTTGCTCCAGCACTCTTCAACAGTAAAGTAAATAAATTGAAAAGTCACGTGCCTAAAATGCAAACGTCTAATCAATTTTTTAACTTTTTCAACAAATGTTTTACTGTTGGTTTATTAGCAGGCTTCCGGTGAAAGATGGCATATAAGAAATAAAGTTTGTAGCAAATCTAATTTTGCAAAGCAAGTAGCCCTGCAAAAAGCCAGTCAGTAGTGAACTCTTCCTTGTCGCGGAAACGCGGCTAAAGCCGAGCAAACGCGGCAATTCAGAGGGTACTTGGTCTTTGTTTTCTGGAATAGAGGCCCAAGACCACTTATATGTTGCTGCAATCTTTTTTTCCTGCTTTTCTTGCCCTATAACCTGCAACAGAGAAGAAAAATTCGTTTTAGTTCTAAAAATTTAATACAAACTGTTACCCTCCCCGACAACGGCGCCAAAATTGATTGAGGTTAAACCTGCACAAAAATATGAAATTTTAGAACTTTAAATAAAGATGTGCAAGTGCTCAATTCTACCGCAATAGCAAGTGGCTATGCAGGTCGTGATCCACAATGAGGGTTAGCGATAGAAGCGTTCAAGGTTTGTATCGAAATCTTTGTGAAGAAAAAACGAAGGTTCTTCTTGTTTTAAGAAATGAAAATGAAAAAGAGTTAGGTTAAGGTAAAAAGAAAGCGATAGATGAGAAGGTCGAGAAAATCAGAAAATGACTATGTACAAAGAAAATGAAAGAGTGAAAGAGATTTGAAGAAATTGTGTTGGTGATCTAAACTAAGAAATAAAAGAAAAGAAAGAAGATTTAAAGAAGTACTCACCTAGTTTGGTTGATGACTTACCTGGAACCCTTGCATGTTCTACCTTGCTTCGGAGGCGTTCAACGCATGAGCCATAGGATCGAGCTCAGTCCCCATTCGCATTATATCATCAAAACGAACAAGAATGAAGTGATACGGATCTTGAGGAGGAGAACGTCATCATGAATAATCGTTAGCACTCATGAAAACATTGTTATACTTATGCTTTTAGATTCACTTGCATTCTCATTAAAACCAAAAGAGGTAAAGTAGAGAGAAGAAGAAGAAAATGAAAGTAAAGAAGAACATAAAAAAATATTACCTTTTATTGCTTGAAACGATGGAAGAAAGAAGGAGGGTACATCGGTGCCACTCTCAACATAAGCCTCTATCTCTTACTTACATGAATCTCAATCTAACCTAAGCTTACATACAAATTAAAATTACATAAAAAGAAAATAAAAACCTATACTACAAAGAATGAAAACTGGACTAAATCCTATCGCTGCATGATCATCCAATTTTCAGTGCAAATCCTGCCCTTTTATAGGCAAAAACCTAACCTACAGGAGAGGATAAAGATAGGGGGAGCAAACGCTCCCCCTAACTCCATAACAGAGCCGCGGAAACGCGATTTTGGCCATGTTTCCTCAGCCTTGCTGTGGCCAGGTGGCCACAGCATGTTGGTGGAGCTCCCCGGCTTCGCGTTCTGGTTTTATTTTCAGTTGGATTTCTCGTTTAAGTCCGGGATTTTGACAAAATGGCCTTTGACCTTTGCTTCAAACGATCGATTCTGGGAGGATTCTTCTCAACTGGTTTTCAACCTCTCTGATTTTGCCCTGATTCACTGAGTTCGAATTAATTCTGATTTAATTCAGAATTTGGTGGGCTTTTGGGCTCATTTCTCTTCATTCTCCTTTAGGAATGGGCCTGCAAATAAATTAAACATTTAATTAGGACAATGCAGAGTTTATTCTATAATAAGTATGGGAATATGATAATAAATGTGTAACATTAGCGACCAATCAATGGGAATGGTTTTGATTTTACGTTTTTGTTAACATTTTCATCTCCGTTTTGGTGTACAGGATAATCTTTACAGGAGCTTAACATTGCAGAACAAACACTAGCTTTGCATCTCCCTGCTCTAGAAAGCAGGGACCCAGGTTCTAAAGAAAAGCCACGCAAATGCGACTTTTGCCGTGGAAACACGACTATTTTTTGATAATTGTGTATCTTGTTGTGCTGGGCTGTGTTCATTGTAATAGCTAGTTGATTTGTACTATTACTTTCCTGGTTTGATTGCCTACACACTGCAATAAATTAAAGAACTAAAATACGGTATCTGGACGCTTTTAAAATGGTTTAGACATTTGCATTTAGGCACGTGTCAATTCAATTCTAATATACTGCATTTTGTTCTGTTAATGTGATCTGGATTGAGGTGTACATATGGAATTGCATATAGAATAGGATAAACACGTGGGTGATTTATCGCTTTATGTTATACTCTTGTCTATATTGCACACTTGCACGAATTGGACTTAAGGGCAAAACCAATACAAGATAAGGTGGGGATTTCATCACCTTTCCTTAAGCCCAAAAATCACCTCCCCACTCACACAACTCAAGCCCTAATAAAAATTTATAGACGTTGGCCCCTAGGGACATCTCGGACTCATTAAGAGATTGACAGAGGGTGGAACCTGTTTTGAATCTTACTCTTGTGAAATCTGTGTCTAAGGTTGGGGATTAAGAGGTTACGCCTCGAAGATCTGTGGTTTGGCGTAATTAAGGCCCGTTGCTTATGCACGGAAACTTCCCACGGTATTTTGCCCCTACCTTGCCGATTAGCTTATGGTCAGATTCATACAACAACATGAAATCACCTAGAGGGGGGTGAATAGGTGACTAGCTAATCTAATGATGAATTAATGCGAAAGTAAAAATATTTATGCAAACTAAAAACTATTAAGCTAAACACACAAAGTATAACAAAAAAAGTATAGCCGAATTCCTAGTGAAGGGCTCTGGACTATCTCCTTAAGATTCCTCTATATAAGAGTTAAGGTACCGTTATGGCTCTCTTGGTTGAATACAAGTGTAAGCAAACAAACCCAAGCATATATCAATATAAGCACAAGTATATCAAGCAAGTAATAATATGAACAATAAGAGCATGCAAGATATAAACAAAAGTGAGAGATAGAGAGAGCGATCGCAAACATGGGAGATTTGTTTCGAGGTTCGAGCACCCTTGCTCTACGTCCCCGCATTCAACGCTATGAAGGATTTTCACTGGAATCGATCCCACCGGATCATTCAGTGTCGCAACACCTAAAACGAGTTCATACTAGAACTTCTTGGACTCACAACCCTCTCTTGTTCCCGCAAGAACTACACACCGCAAGCACACTAGCTTACCGAGGCCGCACCTCTACACCTAGCTCTAACTAGAACTCGAAACAACATGAACCCGCAAGTCCGCCTCCTCAAATACAAGATAGAACACTTGGTGATCTAAACACTTTGATCACCTAAAAACACTCTCACAATAACTCTCCTATGAGATAGATAAAGCAATGGAAAGCTCAAGTATGTGTGAGAAAATTACGATTAATTTGGTGGTGAAAAACTCAAGAAATCACTTTTGAAAAACTCTAGATAAACTCTCCTTTTGATTTGAAAATATTGGCTCTAAAACATGTGGAGAAAACCACTGAGATAGGTAGGAAAAACTAGCTCAAAAACTCTCTTAAAATCATGTAGAAAATAGTCCAAGGGAAGCCCCATTTATAGGCTCCCAAAATATGGCCGTTGGAGGCCAACTCAGCAGCTGAGGCTGCTGTCGGTCGACCGCCGGTCGTCCGGCTAACAATCAGATTTCTGACTGTTGTGCCATCGGTCGACCGGCCGGTCGATTGAGGCTTGGATACAGAGAGCAGAAGCTCTCTGCTGGTCGACCGCCCGGTCGACCAGGGCTAGATCTAGAGAGTAGAGCTCTCTGGCGGTCGACCGGGTCGGTCGACCGGCCCTCTAGCCAAACAAGGCCGTGCACGTTTGTGCACGTCGGTTGATCGCCCAGTTGACTGACTATTTTTCATTGATTTTGCAAAGGGGAAAACTTACAAAAAATGGGGTTGAGGAGCTAAATTACAAGTAATTCTCTGCAGGAAGAAGATTACTGGTAGATCTCCTCTGAGATTTCTGGGGAAGTGTTCCGGTAGGAATCTGATCAGCGCGCGATCACTTTATCCCTTTGACGATGCGAGCGATCGAACAATCAAACTGTCGCCTGATGGGATTCCCTTCTCGCCTAGTTCGGGGAATTGGAGAACAGATGGTCAGTAGAGCCCTCTTGTTATTCTCGAGCTGCCTCCGCTTTGGGAATTCCTTCTCGCCTGATTCTAGAAATTCCTTGAGAGGGAGGAAGATCTTAGGGTATTAGCACCCTGATTAGAGAAGTAATTCTCTGAATTCTTGGAAGCAAGATAGTAGATCTCTGTCCTTAGCCGTCTCTCCTCTTTTTTTTTCGAGCCCTTTTCTCGTGCGCCTTTGGTACGCTATTTATAGAGAGAGCAGGGGTATAATTGCCTCTTGAAAATCTGAAAACAAATTGAGTCAATCTGTTTTACATCTGGAAAGTAGCCTCGCCGCGAGGCTAGAAACAGCTTTTGCGAAGCTAGGAATAACAAGTAGTGCTGATCTCTTGATCCGCTTTGCTAAATGAGGGATGTGCCCTTGATTCTTTCAAAATAACTGAAAGATTTCTCCTGATCTTCTTACCTGATTGGGAGAGTTAAAAGATTATGACAAGCAACTGCCAAATTTGATCTCAATTAGATTTGATCTCACCTGGAGATTTGATTGGTCAAAGGTGACCATAAAAGACCTGCAGCGAAGTCTTTGCGTTGAGCTCATGGCAGAGCTGGGAGAAGCTTCTGGTGAAGCTTGAGGAAAGCTCTCAGCGGAGCTATATAGAACTTGTGGCGAAGCTACCAATCATCCTTCTGCGTGACTGCGTGGGGCTTCGAGCGAAGCTAACTCTCTGCGGAGTTAACTGAGCATTTCTGCGCGAAGTTGTAAGTTAGCTCGCAACGAGGCTATGAAGGAGCTTCCTGCGATGCTAAGCAACTTCGGCTTCTTACGTGAGACTTATCTCGTGGGCTCGTGCGAGACTAAGTGTCGCACTCACTTAATGCCTCTGGACCTGTTTGGGTCTTCTCACGAGCTTTTAAGAACGATCTCGGCTTACTGTCTACTTCACTGGATCAGTAGAGTCCAAGTTGCTGATCGTCCCCTCTTAGATGGGTGAAGAACTAGTCATCGGCTTGTCTGCCACTTATCTTTTGTAGATGTCAACAAGTTAGACATTGTTCAGGCCAGTTAGGAATCTTGTCTTTTTTAGAGTGTCAACAAGACCCCCTTCAAAGTTTTCGTAAGTCTACAATGGAATGGTTCAGACTCTGAAATATTTGAAATCCTTTGATTAATGGTATGTGAAACGCGAACGTCGCCATAGTGGTTGAGTTCAGCTTCGCTTTCAATCCTGCTTCCAGATTGGAATAAGTTCGCCGAGGAATCGTGTAGATTCGCGATTCTGCGTAGATACGCGTTTGGGTGGCTTCGCGTCTGGGTAACTTCACATTTACTCGGTGTTTGGAATGACGTTCCTTTCCCGAGGCTATCTGCCTTTTGGCGAGTTACGAGAGGGATTATTCCCTTTTTTGAAGTTGGAATAACCTCTCTCGCTTTTAACTAGGGAGATTGTTCCCTTTCTCGAGGCTAAGCATTTAAATGCTTTAACTTCGCCCGCGCTTCTAGGCTTGAAGCGGCAGCGGCGTGGTCAGGCCATGAGGTCTATAAATAGGACACTTGAAGTCCTTTTCAGAGAAACATACTTTTCTCTTTTTGAAAGGTCTGCTCATGACATCTCCTCGTTGCCCTTAAAAGGCGACTCAGATCTCTGGAATAGTGGGGCACCCACTCTGGTCACTAACCAGCCAAGAGCTGGTGAGTCTCGGTCATCCGGTGACTTTCAGGGAGTTCATCTCCCTTAGCTTTACTAGCTATCTTAGGGATTAAATTTCCTTGATCTTTACATTTGGCTGACTTTTAGAAAAGGGTTTCAGCCCTATTTTTCAGCTTCTCGGCAAAGCTAGCATTCTCGCTTTTTTCATACAGGGTCGCCGCCTTGACTTGTGAAGTCTGCTCGTTAAATTTGCCATGCAGGTAAGGCTTAGGACTTGGCCTCTTCAAGGTTGAGCCGGTTTTGCCATATAGGTGGGGTCAAGACTGCGTCCCTCTGGGCCAGTCTGGCCCGGCCATATAGGTTAGGCTAGGACTTGGCTCATGCTGAGCCAGCCCATCATCACTGTGCGAGCGAGGCTATCCTTTGCTTAACTGAAATCCATCATTAAAGCACAAGTGGATCGGATATGAATTGCTTCGCCCAAAGAATTTGACTTAGCGTATTATCTTTGTAGTTTTCTTTTGATTTAACGCAAACTTGTTTCCAGTTTGCATTGCAGCGAACTGTGCTCGCCAGTCTTTCGTCTTGATGAAAGAGACTAGAAACCTGCTTCTTAATTCTCAAGTTAAAGCTTTGACCATAAGCAGGAGAAACATACTGGAGCAGCTGATATGCATTCCAAAAAGAGGTTGGCAGTTGCTTATCCGAGATGATCCACTTCGGGAAGGGGTTAGTAGTCGTTTATTTGAGATGATCCACTTCTGGAAAGCGGGCGTCACTTGTAAGGTCTCAGATCTTTCCTTTGCCAATTTTAATCAAAGAAGTCCGGCTTTCTGGTGGCAACCAGTCCTTTGCCAATTTTCATCAAAGAAGATCCAGCTTCTTGATGACAAAAATCTGCCATTAAGCGAAGGATTATGGCCTTGCGCAGGAGGAAGACCTTTCGTGTCCAGTTGAGATGGTTCATCACCCCGGAAGTAGATAAGATTACTTGTCTGCCTTTGGAGCAATAATTCTGTTGTATGAAAGACGATCTTGATGTAGTATCAATGAATCTTCCTTTTTGAATCAATAAAAATGTTTATTTTCTGCTTATCTGCTTTGCTTCCCTCCTTTCTGATTCGAGAACACCTGGAGTGGGCTAGCTTTAGGCAAGTCTTTTCCTTAGGAGGAAATAGAAGCCCTCAGCAGAGCTAAATTTCCAGCGAAGTTGGAGATAGACTCCCAACTAAGTTAGGAACAAGTCTCTGGCGAAGCTAACACAGAATTTTCGCGAAGTTAGAGATGTGCTTTTAGCGGAGCTAAGGCACATTTCTCAGCGAAGTTACTCAAGCGTCGTGCGAAGTCAACGCTGAACTCTTGACAGAGTTAGCCCTTAGCGGGGCTGAAGTAAAGCTTCTCGGGAAGGCTCTTAGGCGCCGTTTCAAATTAATTTGAAACGACCGCCTGCGCTCCTTTCGAGGAGGCAAATGTTTAGGCAATCTTAAGCCTATAAAAGCCTGATTGGGCTGAAAAGAGAAAGAATTACTTCTCTTTGAATTTTCAGAGAAACAAATCTCCTTTTCCTCCTCCTTCGTTTGATATTTTAAGAACTTTCTAGTTCTTCCATGGCCCCCAAAAGACGAGCAGGCAAAGAGGCAGCGACCTCTACGACGGAGGGGTCTCCTCCTCCTCCGGTCATAAGCGCCCTATTGCGGGTAGGGATTTTTCCCTTTTACTCAGAGATTTTCATCTCTTTTCGAAGCCAATTTATGGCTATCTCATGATGAAACTGGAATGATTCATTGTGATCCAGTGATCTCAGGGAGTTCAACTCCCTTAATTTTCTTTGCTGACTTCTTAGGGGATTTAATTCCCCTTAATTTCTCAATTGAAAATTTAGGAACTGAATGGTTTCTTCTCCAAGCTTCTGTGCGAAGCTAACCCTTAGGCGGTTCATATTCTGTTAAATAGCAAGATGCGAAGCTAGCCTTAGAAGCGTAGCTGGAAAAGGACTTTAAAGCCCTTAAAATGATTTTAGGCAACAGCGCCCTTCTAGCGAAGTTAGCCCTTGAGGGCTTTTCGCATTCTGTTCGGCGATAGGCTGCCAGACGAAGCTTTCAAAGCGAAGCTAACACTTGGATATTTTTTGCATTTTACCCTCGTGTAGAGTGTGGAGCTGAGTGGCGGCTGCGAAGCTAAGCTTCAGGGCGAAGCTAATACTAGGCTAGCTTCGCTCGGAGAGCGGAGCTATGCCTCAGCAAAAATTATATTCTTACTTTAGCATTTTCTGGCAAATGAACTAATATGATTTCTTCTTGCTTTTGCAGTGCACTATACTCTGGGACCTCTGAATAGTCTCTTTGGAACAGCCAGGGGGCTGGAGGGCAATGTTAGCCTGCAGTTCCAAGGGCAGGCATCATTATTCAGTGAGCGAAGTGCGCCGGTCGGGATGCACTTATCTATGCTGGAGATCAGCGTACCATGAGGAGCATCTTAACTACTGCTCCCCTTGAAGATTCTGACTGAAAAATCTATCGGAAGCCCGGTTCATGTTCGGGGATGCAACGCCAGATACTGATAATCAGCTGCTAGCCGGAGAGGGACAGTGGATTTTCAATCTGGATGATGAGAAGTATTATCTCCCATCTAGCAAGCGTCATTTTCCACTGTCTTTCTTCCAGTGCGTGGTGAAGGCTCGAAAGATGCAGTGGCAAGTGACTCGGACTACTGACTCCGTTCACATGGGGAAGTTGATAGCTTCGCCTCCTGGTTACACATGGGCAGGTCCTCCTCGTTGTATATTGGGTCTCCGCCTGGAAACGTTCTCCCGGACATTCAAGTGGGGAAAAATCCCGTGGTGGCTCAGACTTTTGGAAATCAGTTCTTCAAAGCTCGTGGTAATTATCCAGCCACTGATTTTAGGACCTCTAAGTGGATTCACCCTCCTAATGCATGGTGGAGGGACTTGACCTTATATGTCTTGGCCCATTTTGAAGAGGACCTGTAGAGATTGGGACTTTATGAGGCTGTCAGGATAACCTATTACGGCATCCAGATGAGCATAGCGAACTTCTACGCCATCTTTGAGTTATACTGCCCAGCTACAGGGACTTTCTTCACCCCTGTAGGCGAATTGGGCATAACTTTGCACGAGATGTGGGAAGTCTCTGCTCTACCCTGGGAGCTCTCTCATATGAAGAATATTTCTCGTGCGAGGCAAAACTTGTGCTTTTGGAGAGGCAGGAGCCCGCCTTGTTTGAGACTTGCCGGGAGTTGATGTGCCACCTCTACATCTGATCGAGTATGCATGAGAGCCATAAGGGAGCTTCATGCAGTTTGAATAGCTGGGGGAATTATTTGTTTCTCAATCTGAAAGATGCTCCTAAGGCAGCTCACTGCGGGGTTGCAGATGAGGACATTTTCTGAAGGATGCAAGAACACTCCCAAGGGGATATGATTTTGGAAGAGGATGATGGACCTTACGAGAAAGGTGATATTCTCTGGAGTTTCCATCATCAGGCACGTCGACAGCTATCTCGAAAGGCACTTTTGGCCGGGTTTTTATCGGTTTGGCTGAAGAGATGTGTGGTGCCATCTCCCTCTAATGACGTCATCCTTCCGACTATCTTATTACCGGCCGTTCGTATAGTCTATGGTCGTTCCCTTGGACTTCTTCCAGCAATGGTGTGCCGTATTCAGTGGGGCCTTCATGCATTGACGGAGGCTTTCTGTAGGCCAACAGTAACGAAGTGGGGCAAAGGCACTATCCTGCCTTGAGACGGACCAAACCTCAGGATTGGTTTTTCATACACTTATTTGATGGCATGGTTCGCCCTTCACTGCCCTTCCATTATCCAATCCGGTGAGGAACCTCCAGAAGGCGTCTGGATGGCGCTTCTCCGTCAATTCGAGGGGTGTTCATGGTTAATGACTTATGTGGCCGCTGTTCGCAAGCTGCTGAGCCGGTATGACGTTTACAGTCTTTTTTGCTGCTTTCCTTACATCCGCGGTGCAGGCTATGGCGAAGAATTTAAGGATGTAGGAGATAGGCAAACATCGCTGAATCGGGGAGTTTTGAGTGGCTGGTTAGCATCCGACCATCCCATCTGGTGTACAGGAGTGGGGATACCTGCTACTTGGAACCCTATGTCTCGAGTCAGTTTGCTCATCAGTTCGGGTATGACCAACTCTACATAGGTAACCCGAACACCAATCTGGCCTTTATAGGGAGCCTCATTGATGGTGCTCGTGCCTGGCGGTTCTACATCGTTGGCTGTACTGAGGCGCGGCTATGCATGCCACTGAGGACTCCGAATCTTCAGACAACTTTGGGGTTTTGTCAGTGGTACAGAACTTCGAACTCCGCACCAACCGGGTTTTCTATTAACTCTTTTGGCGTAAAGTTAATCTCTCGGCAGCTTAAGCAAAAAGTCACTGAGAGAGGTGAGGGCAGGAGGGTCCGCGTGCCAGGCGTCGGGGAATTCGTCGCCACTATTGATAGTGAGCTTCGGATGCAGAGAGTCCCCGTTTTGAGGAAAATGCAGGTGCTGAGGTTCTAATTGATGCTCCTAGTGGGGTAGGCACGGCCCCCTGGAACATGTTGATGTAGAAGAAGTGGAGGAAGAAGATCCCAACGTCCACTTCAAGCGAAAGCGGGAAGGTGGATCTCGTAGGAAGAGGATAGTGAAGAGGCCTCGTCGCTACACTCCCATCATTATTGCAGAGGGTGAGTCAACCGTGGTGCCTCCTCCTCCTGCTCCATTAGTCATTAGGCTGTCGGCTCCGAGGCAGACCATTGATAAAGCTGTTCCTGACCTGAGTAAGACCTGCCGTGTTCTTGTAACATATTCTTATATATTTCGTATAGCTCATTGTTTATTCTATGATTTAGGAACCGAGACGGTAAGAGACCCAAGAGCCGAGGCTGTAGGAGAACAGGGAGATTACCATGATCCCCTGTTCACTTATAAAGAAGGTGACGAGGCTAGCTACTTCGTCGCCTCAGAAGACTCTGGAGGTGATGCGGCGGACGTCGGTCCTTCGGGTGTTAGGACTTCAAAAGGAAGTCCGATGGCCTCCAGCTCTTTAGGTTGGACCACAGAGGGTTCGGCGAGTGAAGGTGGGCCGACCGTCCGTGTTGATTCTGCCAAAGATTTTCCTATGGAGTCTGAGGGGACTGATGCCGTCGTCGAGGAATTTCAGATAGAGACTACGGCCAACGCAGTTGAGGCGATACCACCTCTTGGTAACATTTTGATTTTCCGTGAGTAATTTTCTCTTGATGTTCATTACGCCTTGCTAAATCAAAGTTTTACCACAGGTGTTCCGCCCTTGGGCGCATCGACTTCAAGGGAGCTATCTAATCCTCCTGAGGGGATCAGGGGTGATGCGAGTACTTCGACCGCGGCGGATGCTGCCGAGTTGGATGCCTTGATCAAGACCTACCCTCCTATCAACCTGAACCGGCAAGTGGCCTTAAAGAGACCGAGGGGACAGTGGTTACGGAACCAATCTCACTTCCAACTACGTCGGTAAGTGAACTGCCAGTGGTTTTGCCAGCGCTGCCTATCCTACCAATTGCGAAGCTGAAAGTGATTGCCAGTCCTACTTCTCCAACACTGGTTGTTGAGCCAACTCTCCCGGAAGTAGTTATCAGTCCTACGTCGATTGTAGCTAGTGTACTGGTTTCAATCAGGACTCCTCCGAGATCACTGGCGATCCCTTATATTCTCCAGCCAGTACTTCTGCCATCCCTTCTACAGTTATGTCAGTGAAACTGGTGGAAGCTTTGCCTTCAGGGGCCACTCGTTCCCCGGGAGTAATTGAAGCCGAGAATGAATTTGTGGCTGAGCTAGTCAACAACTTTTATAAGGGCTTGAAGTGATCCATTGCTTTGGTCTTGAAGGGCTCGACTACCTCATTTTCCGCTTTGAAGGTGGTCCTTTCTCAAAGTACTGACAGTATTCGAGACTTTGGAGGGGATGACCAGGCCGCCACATTGGAGCTTCTGGTGGACAGGCTTGAGAGGGATGTGGATGAATGGCACCGTCTCAGCGTTCAGATCTGGAGTCTTCAATTAATGACCAGCTTGCACACCTCGCTGCTCAAATGCATAAAGCTCATCTTACCGCTCAAGAAGCAGCTAAGGCAATTTCATCCGACCTGAAATCCTTGGAGATAAGGAAAGTAGAACTTAGTAATGCTATAGATGCTTCTAACAGCGCTCTTCTGAACGCTGAGGATAAAATCGAAAAGGCCAAGGAAATAATCAAGAAAGCTAATCTTCTTTTGTCCAAGGCTGAACCGGTGCGTCTTGAGGAAATGGCACGGCTAGAGCAGCTTAAGGCTCAGAATAATGAAGTCCTGCAACAAGAGCTGACACAGAGGGCAACTTTGGTTGAAATTGATGCTCGCCTGTTCCAGACGGCGAGCTTTAACGAGGCTGAGTTGAGGTCCAGGCACCTATCAGAGCTATTGAGGAGAGGAAGAATAGGCTGGCCACTCTTGAAGAACGGATCAAGTCCTAGGAGGCACCCTCGTAGCTTGTAATCCGTGCATTCATGTATTCCTCTTTTGGAATCAATAAATTTTATTTGACTCCCCTGTTACATTTCCAACTTGTTTTATCTTCTGAATTTTCGATTCTTACTTTCAAGTTGTATTAAAATCCTCTAAAGGAAATAGAATAACGGTATAACTAATCTAACCAGTGGTGATAAACTGATAGGGTTAGTTACACATTTGAGAAATGATTTGACAAAGAAATAGTCCCTACTGGACTGAAAGATGAGATTGGATATCCATCGGTTCAGAGGTGACAAATTAGACATAACCGATTAGGGTTTACCAAACTCGAGGTGTTTACTGTTCAGAGGTGACGAATTGGACATGACAGTAAATAAAAAGGGAGACTTGGCTATCTGTCGGTTCAGAGGTAACACGGACATAACCGATTGAGAAGCCACCAAGCTCGAAATTTTGTCATTCAGAGGTGACGAACTGGACATGATGACAAAGAAATAGTCCCTACTGGATTGAAAGATGAGACTTGGCTATCTGTCGGTTCGGAGGTAGCATGGACATAACTGATTAAGAAGCCACCAAGCTGAGGATTTTGTCATTCAGAGGTGACGAACTGGACATGATGACAAAGAAATAGTACCTACTGGACTGAAAGATGAGATTGGCTATCTGTCGGTTCAGAGGTAGCGTGGACATAACCGATTGAGAAGCCACCAAGCCCAAGATTTTGTCATTTAGAGGTGACGAACTGGACATGATGACAAAGAAATAGTCCCTACTAGACTGAAAGATGAGACTTGGCTATCTGTCGGTTCAGAGGTAATAAGGACATAACAGATTAAGAAGCCACCAAGCTCAGGATTTTGTCATTCAGAGGTAACGAACTGGACATGATGACAAAAAAATAGTCCCTACTGGACTGAAAGATAAGACTTGGTTATCTGTCGGTTTAGAGGTAGCGTTGGACATAACCGATTGAGAAGCCACCAAGCTCAGGATTTTATCATTCAGAGGTGACGAACTGAACATGATGACAAAGAAATAGTCCCTACTGGACTGAAAGATGATACTTGGCTATCTGTCGGTTCAGAGGTAGCATGCACATAACCGATTGAGAAGCCACCAAGCTCAGGATTTTGTCATTCAGAGGTGATGAACTGGACATGATGACAAAGAAATAGTCCCTACTGGACTGAAAGATGAGACTTGGCTATCTACGGTTAGAGGTAATAAGGACATAACCGATTGAGAAGCCACCAAAATCAGGATTTTGTCATTCAGAGGTGACGAACTGGACATGATGACAAAGAAATAGTCCCTACTGGACTGAAAGATGAGACTTGACTATCTGTCAGTTCAGAGGTAACAAAGACATAACCGATTGAGAAGCCACCAAGCTCAGGATTTTGTTATTCAGATGTGACGAACTGGACATGATGACAAAGAAATAGTCCAATGGGGGAAATAAGACTTGATTATCAACTCCATGAAGATTTTGATATCTCCTTCAGATGTTATTTGGAAGAAATTGTCAGAGGTATATTGTTAACGTGACAACCAAAAAAGTCTACTGAGGACTGATTATCAGAACTCGCTGGAGAGTTAGGAAATGAGTCCCGTAGAAGATCATGTATCAGAGAGCTTTGTGGGGACTTGTAACACAACTTGCTAGAGGTGTGATGTTAACTTGACAAGGATTCATTTACTGTTATAGGTGCTTGAACATAACAGTAATTTGAGTGGACCTGTCATTCTGTTGAAGAGAATGACAAGCGGGGTTTATTCACTGGGGATATTGGTTTTATCCGTTGGGGAGTAGATTATAATCTTGCTATCAGAGGTTTAGTGTTAACATGATAGGTTAGACTCATCATTTTGCAAGGGATATGAATACCTTTATATGTGGTCTTACCATTCCATGGATAGGAATTGGTAAGTGATTTTGGAGAGGGAATCAAATAGGAACAGATCCCTTAGGATTTTTAGCAAATCCTCAGCCATCAACAGATTTGGTATGCCTTTACCAACTACCGTTTGAGTCGGGCTAGCCATGCTATTCCCCTCAGCATGATGAGTAGTCAAGGACTCATGTTGGGATTAAAGGCCAACATTTTCCTCTATCCTTAACTGCGGAATCAAATGGGAGCAGGTCCCTTAGGATTTTTAGCAAATCCTCAGCTGTCAACGGATTTGGTATGCCTTTACCAACTATTGTTTGAGTCGGGCTAGCCATGCTATTCTCCTCTGCATGATGAGTTGTCAAGAACTCATGTTGGGCTTAAAGGCCAACATTTTCCTCTATCCTTAACTGCGGAATCAAGTGGGAACAGATCCCTTAGGATTTTTAGTAAATCCTCAGCTGTCAACAGATTTGGTATGCCTTTACCAACTACCGTTTGAGTCGGGCTAGCCATGCTATTCTCCTCAGCATGATGAGTTGTCAAAAACTCATGTTGGGCTTAAAGGCCAACATTTTCCTCTATCCTTAACTGTTAGAGATGTTGGATTATTTGGTTATTGTATTCATAACCTTGATTCTTCTTTGAGACAACCAGTGTACGATCAGCTCGATACTGGTTTATGGTCATATGATCTCGTTTAGAGGAAGATAGGAGCGCTTCTTCTGCATATCTTGAATTTGAAGGTCTTGATCAGAGGTGTAATGTTAACTTGATCATGAGAAGGGTCCTATCAAGGATAATACCTCTTTATGAACTTGCCGTTGATCGGCATCATGAGTAAATCACCATCTGAAGTCTCCCGTTTGAATAGACTGTTTCTATTACAAACGGTCCTTCCCATTTGGGCTGAAATTTGCCTTTGGTTTTGTGCGTCATGATCATCGATCGTCTGACGGCTAAAACCAAATCTCCTTTCTGGAAGACTCTTTGCTTAACCTTCTTATTGACGGCTTTTGAGATCTGGGCTTGATACAACTCAATGTATTGCTGAGCTTGTAACCGCTTCTCATCTAGGGATTCGAGCTCCTGGAGTCGCAATCGATCATTGTCCTCCTTTGTCATCTAAGTCATCAAAGCGATTCGTAATGACGGCATCTGGATTTCTAACGGTATGACTGCTTCACACCAATATACCAGGGAAAAAGGTGTATTACCTGTCGGGGTCCGAATTGTGGTTCGGTAGGCCCAAAGACATTCACTAAGCTTCTCATCCCAGTCTCGCTTATTTGAGGAAACAAAATTTTTGAGTAGCTTAATGATTATCTTGTTGAATACTTCCGCCAAGCCATTAGCAGTGAGATTATAAGCAGTTGAAGCCACAATTTGAATTTGGTATTTATCACAGAACCGATAGAATACTTGGCTTGCAAATTGGGGACCGTTATCATTGATGATCCGCCTAGGGACACCAAATTGATGGATGACATGGTGTTTGATGAAATTAACCATGTTAGAAGTTTTAACTTCCACCAGTGGTATAGCTTCTGCCCACTTTAAAAGTAATCGGTTATTGCTAAGATAAACCAGTGACCTCTCATTGAGGAGGGGCTGATCGACCCTACGATATCGATTCTCCACGCTTCAAATGGCCATGAAGTAACAGTTGGATGAAGCAACTCTGAAGGCTGTTGTATGAAGTCCGCATGGATTTGGCAGGCCTTACACCTCCGTGCATATTGGATGGCATCGGCTGTCATGGTTGGCCAATAATATCCAATCCTGTGCAATCGGTCCTTGAGTTTTGGACCTGGCTGATGAGCTCCGCATATGCCATCGTGCGCTTCTTTAAGCACTTCATGTGCTTCTAAATTAGAAAGGCAACAGAGGAGGATACAGTCGTATGAACAACGGTAAAGTGTCTTCAGAGTTGGATCATAGTAAAAGTGGAGAGACCTTCGCCTGATAGATGCCGCTTCTTTAGGGTTATTCGACAGCAAACCATACAAAGCATAGTCGATGAGGGAAAATCGCCAATCTCTCGGTTCAAGATCTGTCGAGATATTATAGACCTCTTTGGTTCTCAACATATGTTAAGAGCAGACAAGGTGTTGAGTCGCCACTGTAAGGTGATACTGGGTGTCGACTGGCAGGGTTAGCATTATTGCTAATGCAGCCAGAGCATCGGCCCTAGTGTTCTGGGATCGAGACACGTGACTGATGTAAAAGCCATCAAATAAATTAACCATTTCGATGACTGCGTGATAATAAGGTACCAAATCTTCGTGACGGAACTCATATTCGCCTTTAACCTGGTTGACAATCAGTTTTGAATCACCATAAGCTTCAAGGTAGTGTACCCCCATTTAATGAGTGAGCTGAGACCAATGAGGAGAGCATTGTATTCTACCACATTGTTGGAGCATGATTCCGTCAGAGAAAATACTCTAGGAAGGACATGATTTTGTGGAGAGATAAACACAACCCCCCGACCGGCAGTGATCTTGCCTTTAGGGCCTATTCGTGATGCTCCATCAAAGAACATCCACCAAACTTCATCCTCTGAAGTTATATTGGATTCGAAGACTTCATCAGAAATATCTTCATGAAGTTTTAAGCTTTCCGGAACCGGATGAGCAGCCAAGAACTCTGCAAGTGCCTGACCTTTAACCGCCTTCTGAGGGACAAAGAGCATGTTGTACTGAGACAAAAGGAGGGCCCATTTAGCTAATCCTGAATTTAATGACCCTGGTTTCATCATGAGAAGACGCAAAGGATTCACTCTGAAAATGACATGTATGGTTTGGCCGACCAAATAATGTTGTGTCTTCTGAATAGCAAAGATAAGAGCTAAGCATTCTTTCTCTATAGGATTATAGCGAGATTCCGCCCCTATCAGAGTCCTGCTCAGATAATAAATAGCTTGTTCGTGACCATTATCGTCTTTTTGAGCAAGCAGAGCACCGAGAGAATGGTCCATAGCTTTCACATAAAACAGGAATGGTTCCCTGATTTGGGAGCTACTAAGACTGGAGGTTTTGTGAGATATCTTTTGCTATCTTCATAAGCTTCTTGACAGGCTTGATCCATACAAAAAAGACACCTTTTTTATGAGTAGGGTGAACGGTTGACAGCGGCCTGAGAGATTTGCAATGAATCTTCTTATATAAGCCAGTCTACCTTGTAGGCCCCTAAGTTCTTTAAGATTCTTAGGTGGATGCATGTTTTGAATGGCTTTGACTTTGTTCGGGTCAAGATGAATTCCTATTGATGTAACAATAAATCCAAGGAATTTGCCACTCGAAACCCCAAGAAGAATTCTACCAGATTCATCTTCAGTTGATGAGCCCGCATTATGTCGAACATCGTTCTCAAGTCGTGAAGGTGGTCACTCTTATTGCGGCTTTTGACAGCAATGTCGTCGACATAACATTCTACCATTTTTCGAAGGTGATTGATTGGTCTCTAATGTTGCATATTTAATATCATATTTCCATACTTATTTTAGAATAAAAGCCTGCATTGTCCTAATTAATTGCTTAATTTATTTGCAGGCCCATTCTTTAAGGAGATGAAGAAAAATGAGCCCAAAGCCCACAAAAATTCTGAATTAAATCAGAGTTAATTCACACTCAGTAAATCAAGGAAAAATCAAGAGGTTGAAAACTGGTTGAGAAGAATCCTCTCAGAATCGATCGGTTGAAGCAAAGATCAAGCAAGTTTGATTCAGATTCTGACTGGATACATTTTAGTATTCGAATTATAACTTTTGCTACAGAATCTCAATTCTAATGATTCAAGATGATCCAGAAAGCAGACTGACAGAGCTATAACTCTTATGTTGATCATTATTTCTAATTCTATCAGTTGTTAAGTGATATTCAGCAATCAACAAGCCAACAAACAGCAGATCAGAACTGAATATCCACCTCTACCCCCTCCATTTCTCCTATAAATACCTGCACTCAAAGGCAAAAGGGAGGCGAATGCAGATTAGGATTTAGCTTAGTTTTCATTTCTTAGTTTAGGTTTTTAGTCTTTCTTTTTATGTAATTTTAGTTTTCATTTATGTAATTCAGAGGAGATCGACTTTCATCGAAGAACAAGACTGAAGCTTGAGCTGGAGTGACACCGGTGTAAGACTTATTTCTTTTCTTTGATTGTAATGAAATCGAATCGATGTTCTTTTTGTGTATGCACTTCTATTTAGTCTTCTTCTTCTTCTTCTTTTCTATTTTACCTTTCTTTTTGGTACAACTGTCTTCCAAGTGAGTCTAAAAGCATCGAAAGAGCCTTGCCTTTGCGAGTGCCACCGATAGCTCATGACGATGGAATTGTGAGTCTCTCCGTATCATTTCATGCTTGCGTATCTTGATGATGTAATGTGGAAGAGACCAACACTCGACTCTTATGGGCTATGCGCTGAATGCCTCCAATTCAAGGTAACATTGAAGCTAAGAACTCAAGGTAAGCTTTTGGTGAAAAGAAGGTAAATATTTGTTTTCTTTTCTTTTTCATTTCTGTAAATTAAATCACCACATCTTCCAACTCTTTCTTTTCCACTCACTCCATTTGTACATAGTCGCTTTTATCGTTTTCTGAATTTTCCACCTTCTTCATCTTCCATTTTCTTCTAACTTTAACCATTAACTTTCTTTTTCTTTTTCTTAACTTTAAAAACAGAGAAGAACCTTCGCTTATTTTCATAAGATTTCAATAAAGACACGTAAAGCTTCCATCGCAAACCCTCCTTGTGGATCACGACCCGCATAGCCACTTGCTATAGCGGAAGAATTGAGCACTTGCACATTTCATTCTTAAGTTCTATAATCTCGTATTTTTTGTGCAGGTTTAGCATCAATCAAATTTTGGCGCCGTTGCCGGGGAGGGTAAAACGGTTTTTATTGCAATCTGAATTTTTTTTGAATCTTTTTTAGAACTAAACGAATTTTCTTCTCTGTTGCAGGTTACAGGGCAAGCAAAGCAGAAAATTATTATTGCAGTGACATACAAGTGGCCTTGGGCCTCTGCTCCAAAAAGCAGAGACCAAGGGCCCTCTGAATTGCCGCATTTCCACGGCAAAAGCCGCGGATCTGCGGCAAGGACGAGTTGACTACTAACAGCTTTTTGCAGGGCTGCTTAGTTTACAAATTCTAGTTTGCTGCAACTTTAATTTTTCTTATATGCCATAACATAAGCCTGCTAATAATCAACAGTAAAAGATTCATTGAAAGTTAAAAATTGATTAGACATTTGCATTCTAGGCACAAGTCTTTTCAATTCTTTTACTTTACTGTTGAAGAGTGCTGGAGCAAGGTATGTATGCATAGCATATAGTTTAGGAAACATTCTTGGGTGATTTTGCTTTTGAATGCTACTTTCCTATATCTTGCACACTTGCACGAATCAATTCTAAGGGCAAAACCCAAATCAAGATAAGGTGGGGATTTGATCACCCTTCCTTAGCCCAAAAACCATCTCCAAGCACTCACTAACCCAAGCCTAACTTAAAATGAGTAGACGTTGGCCCTTGGGACATCTCGGACTCAATTAGGAGATTATCCTAAGGGGGAACAATGTTGGAACCTAACTCTTGCAAAATCAGTGTCTAGGAAAGGGATTGAGGGCCGAAAGCCCGAAGGTTGGTGGTTATTTAATTAAGGAACGTCTTTGACGGAAAACCTCCCACCAACCTTGCCCTGACCTGGCTGATTAGCTTGTGGTTAAAGTCTACATTAGACCTCCCGTGGACAGTCTAACCAGTTAGGAGTCGTCTAGGTCCTATGTCTACCCTAACCTAGGCTAGAATTTTTTTCTTTTTGTTTGTTTATTTGTTTGTTTTTCTTTGTTTGTATTCTGTTGTGTGATATGGACTATAATAATAATTTTTTCAACTATAATAATAATCCATATTACACATCAAACTCTTTTTCGGATATTACCAACCCGGCATATCATGACTTTAACCACCTAGTGTGCCAGATTGGTCTTATCCGAATCAATATGACCCATACCCCCCATCTAATAACTATAATTTCCATAATGATTTCAACTCTTCACCGAGTCAGTGGGGATTCACCTCCCCCGAGCATAATTTCCAATCACCTTGCCCTCCTTCTCCACCCAGTCCACATTATGTTCAAGATTCATACTCAGTTCCACCCGTCCAAAATAGGAAACTATCAATTATGGAACGGAGTATGCGTGAGTCCAAACACAAATCCCAAAATCTGATGGACTCACAATTTCAATACCACTTCCAAGACAACTCTTCATCTTTTCATCAAAACAATAAACCCATCGATTATGAAAGATGCTAGAAGCCATGACTTATGCTCAAAATGCTAGAAATCGTGACATAGATATGATGGTCGAATCTCTACGTTCCCACCGTCCTGATGTCACTTACCATTCTGTTAGAGCCAAAGAGTCATGTTGTTTGGAAATCAAGATTCTATTTCAGAACAACCATATGAACTTACCCAAACTCCAAATTTTGAAAAAGATATTGATAGTTTGGCTAGTTTTCCTTTCCCTGAAATAGAACTTGAAAATGATTATGATCCTGAACCCCAACTTAGTGATTCAATTCCATTTCCTGATTCGATTATGACTCCGGTATCTTCACCTGATTTCGATCTTTTCCCCGAGTCAACATTGGATCCTGTACCAATCCATAATGAAATTGAATCACCCATCTGTGAGGATCATATTGAACTTGACCAATTATACACTCTTGAAGATCCTATTGACAAATTGGCAAGTTCTCAATTTTTTGATATTGAAGTCAATGAGATATGTGACCTAGATTCTCACATATGTGATCCAGTTCAACTTTTTGAATCAATATTGACTCCTGTTTTATTACCAAACTTGAATAATATTCTAGAGTCAGTTTTGATTCCCCCACCTATCATTCCTGAACTGGAATCACCCATATTAGGTCACATCCCATTGTTGGAAAATACATGTGGACTGGAGTTTCAATTTCTTGACTTGGACCCAATTTCTGAACCTATTTCGACTCCTGAACCTTTACTTGACTTAAGTCACCTTCCTGAGTCGATATTAGTTCCTGTCCTTCCTGAGTCCAAGTCAACAGTTCTATCATTTCATACTCCATTCTGGGACGAGGTGGTTGACAAATTTGACTCCGAAATTAGTTATGGAATATGGAAATTAGATGGGGTTCAATTTTTAATAAAAATTCTTAATGGATTTATCTTTTTAGTGGGTCATATTAAAGATAGTGCTGGTGGGTTCCTCCGAGACCCAAGAAAACTTGATTGGGCCGCGTTTCGTGGACCAATCAGACCTCCACCGGAACCACCACCTTAAGGTAACCTGTTCCTTCCCTTTCGTCTTTTTCATGCATCTATGCATTAATTCATACATTGAGGACAATGCATGAGATAGGTGTGGGGGAGGGTCTAACATAACTTTTCTTTTTTTTTAAAAAATAAAAAAAAAAAAAAAAATATAACACTTTTCTTACTTTTAAAAACTTTTTGAAAAATAGAAACAATATTTTGACTTATTTTTGTAAGAAATTAAGTTAATTTTAAGGAATAGGAAAATCTAAATTAGGATTTCTTATACTTGGTCAAAATAAGATTATTTGTTTGATTTTTAGAGTTAGGAAGATAATTTGTCAAAGTAATTTAGTCTTGATCTTTATCTTGATGAAATATGCACACTTCATACACTTACACACTTAGGGATCAAAAACAAAGATTCTTATGCCTTATAAAAAGAATATGAATAAGTCTAATTATAAATTAGCTAGGTGCTTTGGCCTAAGCAAGCCTTAGTATTTAAGCGAAAGATGATTAGATAAGTAAAAAAAAAAAAATGAATAAATCTAATTATTGATTAGCTAGGTGCTTTGGCCTAAGCAAGCCTTAGTATTTATGCGAAAGATGATTAGATCCTCTGATTAAGCTGGGTATTTGTGCCTAATAAAGCATGAGTATTCACGCCTAAAAGAGGTTCATATAATAAAATCCTTAGTTTTGTGGCCTTGTCTGCTCGAGTCCTTAAGTCCTGGGGGTGTCTTCTCACCTGGTGCCCTAAGACCATTTGGTTTGGGAGTCATCGATTAGAGGCTCGTTACATGGGCAGATTAGAAAGCCTAATAAAGCTAAGGAATAATACCACAAAAAAAAAAGTATATATATAAATAAATAAGGCATAAGAGTTAGAGTTAATGAACCCTTAGTCAAAATTTTCATAGTCACAAGGTGCATATGACTTAGGGTAAAGTAATAGACTAGATGAGAAGTACAATTTGACTCCTTAATTTGATTGATAACAAATTTTTGAATAGAGACTAAGTTTAGGAATGAAAGATTCAGTTTTCCTATAACTTATAGATTGCTTAGATCTTACAATCATATTTCAAATATTTTTCTCTTTCAAAATGCTTTTCGAAAATACTAACTCTTTATTTCCCTTTCTTTATGGATTTTGTGGGTGCAATCCGCTGAAAACCCTCACGAGACAAAACTCGTCCTCTAGGGGAAACCTAGAGGTTTAACGGCTTGTTACACATGCTAAGTGCAATCGCGTGACCTGCGAAAGTGGTCTAATAATCCTTAGTATAGTTTAGTTGTTTTGCTCGAGGACGAGCAAAAGATAGGTATGGGGGTGTGATTGGTCTCTAATGTTGCATATTTAATATCATATTTCCATACTTATTTTAGAATAAAAGCCTGCATTGTCCTAATTAATTGCTTAATTTATTTGCAGGCCCATTCTTTAAGGAGATGAAGAAAAATGAGCCCAAAGCCCACAAAAATTATGAATTAAATCAAAGTTAATTCACACTCAGTAAATCAGGGAAAAATCAAGAGGTTGAAAATTGGTTGAGAAGAATCCTCTCAGAATCGATCGGTTGAAGCAAAGATCAAGCAAGTTTGATTCAGATTCTGACTGGATACATTTTAGTATTCGAATCATAACTTTTGCTATAGAATCTCAATTCTGATGATTCAAGATGATCCAGAAAGCAGACTGACAGAGCTATAACTCTTATGTTGATCATTATTTCTAATTCTATCAGTTGTTAAGTGATATTCAGCAATCAACAAGCCAACAAACAGCAGATCAGAACTGAATATCCACCTCTACCCCCTCCATTTCTCCTATAAATACCTGCACTCAAAGGCAAAAGGGAGGCGAATGCAGATTAGGATTTAGCTTAGTTTTCATTTCTTAGTTTAGGTTTTTAGTCTTTCTTTTTATGTAATTTTAGTTTTCATTTATGTAATTCAGAGGAGATCGACTTTCATCGAAGAACAAGACTGAAGCTTGAGCTGGAGTGACACCGGTGTAAGACTTATTTCTTTTCTTTGATTGTAATGAAATCGAATCGATGTTCTTTTTGTGTATGCACTTCTATTTAGTCTTCTTCTTCTTCTTCTTTTCTATTTTACCGTTCTTTTTGGTACAACTGTCTTCCAAGTGAGTCTAAAAGCATCGAAAGAGCCTTGCCTTTGCGAGTGCCACCGATAGCTCATGACGATGGAATTGTGAGTCTCTCCGTATCATTTCATGCTTGCGTATCTTGATGATGTAATGTGGAAGAGACCAACACTCGACTCTTATGGGCTATGCGCTGAATGCCTCCAATTCAAGGTAACATTGAAGCTAAGAACTCAAGGTAAGCTTTTGGTGAAAAGAAGGTAAATATTTGTTTTCTTTTCTTTTTCATTTCTGTAAATTAAATCACCACATCTTCCAACTCTTTCTTTTCCACTCACTCCATTTGTACATAGTCGCTTTTATCGTTTTCTGAATTTTCCACCTTCTTCATCTTCCATTTTCTTCTAACTGTAACCATTAACTTTCTTTTTCTTTTTCTTAACTTAAAAACAGAGAAGAACCTTCGCTTATTTTCATAAGATTTCAATAAAGACACGTAAAGCTTCCATCGCAAACCCTCCTTGTGGATCACGACCCGCATAGCCACTTGCTATAGCGGAAGAATTGAGCACTTGCACATTTCATTCTTAAGTTCTATAATCTCGTATTTTTGTGCAGGTTTAGCATCAATCAGTGATCACGGAAAATCATACTCATTGCCCGCTGATAAGTTGCTCCCGCGTTCTTTAGCCTGAATGGCATCACGGTATAACAGTATACCCCAATGGTGTTCGGAATGATGTATGCTTTTCATCTCCTGGATACATCTTAATTTGATTGTACCATGAAAAGCCGTCCATGAAGGACATCCTTTCGAATCTGCAGGTATTGTCAATCATGACATCGGTGATGGGTAATGGAAATTCGTCTTTAGGACAGGCTGTATTGAGATCACGGTAGTCGATACAGATTCGTATTTTCCCATTCTTCTTGAGAACGGGAACGATATTAGCAACCAATCTGGCTGCTGTTCCTCCCGTATGAAGCCGCATTCAATGAGCTTATGAACTTCAACTTCAATAGCCTCTATAATGTTCGGGAGAAACCGGCGTTGCTGCTGCTTGACTGGCTTGGCGTCAGGTATAATGTTCAGACGATGCATGGCTACTTGTGGATCAAGTCCGGGCTTGTCTTCGTAGTTCCATGCAAAGACATCTATATACTCCTTTACAAGTATCATCAATTCTTCTCTTTCTGTGAGTGATAAGCTTTCACTTATAAAGATGAGCTTAGGGTGATCTTGACTACCCAAGTTAACCTGAATCACCTTGTCTTCAGTAGGTGGTTCGCGTTGTTCGAATCGCTTTTTCCACTGGAGATCTAGTTGCTGAGCTTATGGTTTCTCATCAGTAGCTTTTGCTGGCTCCAATTGGCTTCTTGAAGTCATATTAACAGTGAGCTCTTTGAACACCATTCTCGCACTGACGTCTGAGTCCCATTTGGAGGAAGAGGCAGAGTGTGATGGGATTGGTTTGTTACTTCGGATTGAACCGTTGCTGGCGGTGTAGGTGTAACATATCCCAACCCCCTGCGTGTGTTATCATAGAAATTTGCTGGCTTTCATTTTGGCACAAAATTACGTAGGAAACCATGCCTTCCTTTTCCAAAATTCAAGCCCTTCCGATGCTGCAGGTTGAATCCCATTTTTCTCATCATATGATGCGCTAATCGTGCATAATAAAAAAATGTGGGGTGACTGAGTCTGAACTTGAATCCGCGGCTGCAGACCTTTGCAGTTGGGCTTTACCGAATATTATTGGTAATTGACCCTCTTTGGATGGAGGAACCACTAAAACGGACCCTTCTATGAATTCCACGGGTGTACTTGATGCACTTGGTTTATATATGGGCATGTGCAGAGAACTATCCATAACGGATTCAATCAATTCGACACTTACAGGATAGTCAAAGGAAATATTTTCATTAATTACCCATTCGCCCTCATCTTCAGAGAGAGTGTTACATTGGGGATTATTAAAACACGCTATAACTGATTCACAGACCAAATGACTGGCATGTCTGCTTCAGACTCTGAATCTGCCTCATTGCCACAATCATCGTTGTCCGGCGACGATTCTTCTGGTGTTTTGTCGACCTCCTGATATAGGAGAGCATCAGTAAAGTAGTTCTTTACCCCTTTGAATGGTTGCTTCTCAGCGAATACAGTTCATACTGTTGCATCATCTTTAACATACTTGAAGCACTAGTGCAAAGTAGAGGGAACGATCCAGTTAGCATGGATCCAAGATCGTCCTAGTAACAAATTGTATGACGTGTCAGCGTCAATGACATAGCATGTTACTTCTGACTTCAGGCTCCTGATTCGGCAACGGAGTCAGATCTTTCCAAGTGGGTGACTACTCCCTGCATTAAAGCCGTATATTGTTACAGTGGTTATAGACAACCGATATAGTGGTATGCCGAGGAAGTAGAGGAGCCTTTTGGGTATGATGTTGAGTGTAGATCCTGGATCTACCTGTACCATTCAATGCATGTCGAACCAATGTATCCGGTGTAGTATAGAGGTCGATCGTGCTTATTATCTTTGAGAAGTATATCCTCAACTGTGAAAGTAATAGCAGGCACTTTTGATTGTACATGGTGACATTCAGAGCAATAGAGCTGAGAGTCATCTCTAGGGATTTCTGGCATATACATCAGAAATGATTCTGAGTTAGCAAGTGCATCTCTGAGTGCTTCTCTTGTCTCCTTTGAAAGACGGAGGAGCTCGTGTATGGTGATACGAGCTAGGATATTAGCCAGCTGGGCCAACATGTCAAAGAGAAAAGGTATGTCAAATCCTTGACCTGAAGGCTTCTTCAAGACCTGATCAAATCGGACTTCTTTTCGCTTCTCCTTTCCTATCTCGGAGGCGGAGCCGGTGTGGATATTTGTACTGACGTCGTTTGCTGTCGTGTCTTGTCAGTAGCTTTCTCATACTGTTTTAAGTATGTTTTTCTGGATCGAGTACCTATCAGCTGAGGTACATCAGCCTGCGTCGTGCAAGCGTGCTTTTTCCCTTTAGAATCGCTGAGAGAAGCTGATGTGAGATTGCCATCATCTGGCAGGATGGAGATAACATTGCAAGATTTGCCCTTCGACTTGGATTTCTTCAAATCCCATTGTTCGTCTTGGATAAGGTCTGGGTGTATCCACATGATTTCCCCTGTTTCTAATGTCAAGGGAACAAGACGCTTACTCTCTTGAGTTTTGGCTGAAGAATGCTTTACTTCTAGCCGTGCTTCAGGGATTGGGAAGGTCCCATCAAGAACTGTGACTTTTGGGGTTTTGCCGAACTCGAGGGTCACCATGTTCACAGTGACTTTCTTTGGTTCTGACTTCAGAGTCAGAACTCCGGTATCGACTAAACCTTGAATTTTGTCCTTGAGGACAAAGCACTTATTAGTAGGATGATGAACCATCCTATGAAAGAGGCAGTAGTTGGGATCGTTCGTGCGTCCCACTTCGTGAGGGCATCGAACATCTGGCAGCTTTAGTTTATTCCCTTTGTGGAGTAAATGAAATATTGTGATTAACTGCTCATCTTTGAAGGAGTACTACTTAAGAGAAAACTTAGACTCCTGACTATTGAAGCCGCTCTGCTTGGTCTTCGAATGAACTTCCCCTGTCAATTTAACGGATATAGTCTCTTTGCCTTTAGCTTGAGAAGACTGTGCCATGTCGCCGCGCCCCTTATTATTCACACCCCATTTGCTTTTAGGGGTAGATGGCTCAAACTTATTAGCCGACTTTTTAGCTATCTCAGCTTGCTCGACCAGTTCTTTCTAGGTATGGGCTTTGACGGATCCTATGTGAATCTCCACTTGGTCTAGGAAGTTATACCTACATGTCTGCAAGAGCATGGGTAATGGCATCCCTGCTGGGCACATCAGAGATAAGTTTCTGAATCGTTCAATGTAGTCACGGATAGAGTCGCCCTTCCTTTGTACGGTAGAGAGGAGTTTGTCCATGGTTACCTCAGTATCGTCTTCATAGAAATGAGAAAGAAATCGAGTTTCTAAGTCGACCCAAGACTTGATGAAGCCCGGAGGGAGGCTTCAGAACTAGTCAAATGCTACCCCCTTCAGGTTGCAATGAACAGTCTGGCCATGATAGCATCATTGTCTATAACTTTACCAGTCTGAGACCGAAAGTAGTAGATGTACTGGTTTGGCGAGCTCTTACCATCATACGTATGTAACGTTGGTGGCTTGAACTTTGGTGTGTATGGTACTGAATCCCATTCCAAATGGTAAGGATGGACTGCCCCTACTTTCTTTAGTTCATCCCTCTGAGATAGGGATGCGATCTGAGCTTGGATGCCTTTAAGAACTTCAGCGTCCATAGAAGAACTTTCCTTTGACTTCTCAGTCTTTGGTTGTTTATTGCTATGATGTTCTTCCTCATTATGATTACCCCTGTTATCATTGTTATTTCGGTTAATGAGAAGTTGGGCGAGCATCTATTGAATGTTGTCTAAAGCTTCCTGCTGAGCCTTAGAGGTTTGCTCTTGAGCTTCCAACGGTCGATGGAGGTCATCATTACCGTTATCAGCTATATTCACTGATACTCATCTGTTCGTACCGAGCTGACTGTTGCTGAAGTTGCATACCCACTGTCTTTATCCTCCTCATCAGACCATTGGAATATTCTTCTCATTGGTTCTGGTGAGGTTATTGTGCTTGAGGAGGATGGTTGTTCCTAATTGTAAGGTATTTCGACCCTAGATCTGGTGTTTCGGTAGACGCCTTCTTCGTGCACCAAGACTTGGCGTAATCCCGGACTATAATCTGGATCTGGAGAACTGGAGGGAGGAGAGTTAGCGGCATGCGGCGCTTTTCTGCCTCTACACGGCTCCCTTCCCCTTCCGATCATATTGACGGATGTAGAGGGCGGATCTGGTAGATCTTACGATACGCTCCTTTTGCGATGCTTCACAAGAGCTTGTTGTGATAGTCGGTCAAAAACTGATCGTCGGTTTGGAGGAGTGACGGGGCTTGGTCCTAGCCAGCAATTGACTGAATGGACTGTCACCAACTGACATCCCACTCGCTGACAACAAGAGGGAGAAGTTTGGAGTAAATCTGACTTCCGTTTGTTCGTTAAGAACTCTTGCAAGTCAGATGTAGCCAGGCTTAAGCGACTCAGCACAGAGGCTGTGTTGGATTGCGCATAGGATGATGGCTTGTTCTTTTCATCACCTCAGAGGTGGTTAGCACTAGATAGTGAAATCACCTAGAGGGGGGTGAATAGGTGATGGCTATATGAAATATGGCAATAATGCGGAATTTAAATCTACTTAAAACAATAAGCTCAAATTAGAATGCTTGCAAGATATAAAGCAATAAGTAAAGCAAGTAATAAAGAGATTGAGTTTAGAGAAATTTGAGCAAACGCAAACACGAGGATATGTTTTCGAGGTTCGAGCCACGCTCTACGTCCCCGCCTTCACACTTGAAGGATTTCCACTATTGTTGATCCCACTGGATTTCCAATACAAGGACACACGTGTTCTATCTCTCGTGATGCCGCAACACCACTTGGAGCACACTAGCTCGCTTGAGGCCGATGCCTCTACAACTTCGCTCAAGAAGAAAATTGATCACACTTGATCACAAAAAGCTCACTTAGCACAATCCTATAACCAATATGTAGAGATAGTACTTGGGATTGTGAAGTGCAAAATGACTAGAGTGAAGTAGAGGGATTTGCTTCAAGTAGGTGTTTGGAAATTTTGGCTTTGATGAAAATCTTTTCTAAAATGAAAGGCTTTTGAAAACTTGTAAATCTTATATGTAAATCTTGTGTCTTATCATGTTGAAATGACCCACTATTTATAGTGGATGAAAAACCAACTACACAGCTAGAGAAATTCGTTGGGGTGAGATCCCAACAAAATCTGTCAGAAAATAGACCTGTTGGAGTCTGTCAAACTTTCTGACAACTACCGGTCGACCGGGTCGGTCGACCGCCAATGGTCATATTTCTGACCGTTGGGGGAAAACGGTCGGCCGACTCGGTCGACCGAAATAAACAGAGAGCACTGACAAGTGCCCGGTCGACCCGAGCGTTCGGCCGACGTGCACACATGCACAGCCGTGCACGTCGGTCGACAGGGTCGGTCGATCGAAGACTGTCAGATCTGTTTAACAGAGTCTGCAGAAAACTGGGAAAGGAAATTTTGGTTTGATCTTTTTGGTTTGAGGATTTTGTAAATAAGGTGCTAGACCTAATAAACCTGAGGGTATGATTATATATCAATACTCAACCATGTTAGATCATTTTATTAAAATCCTTTTTGATAAAACTGTTTTTCTAAAACTGGTTTTCCAAAACATGGTATTTCTAAAACTAAGTTAGAAATGCTGAAATAAAAATTCTTTTGAAGCCATGAAGCAAAACTAAGTGTGTGTGAGTGACAATCCCAAATAATCTACCTCTAACATCTAGTTTTGACAGAATATCTAAAAAAGAAAAGTAAATTACAAATCTTGATCTTTTCTTCATTGTTTTGATCCCGAAGCTTTTCTACCGTGCTTGGCTTGGGAATGCAAATCTTTAGCGGCGTCCAAACTTGTGAGTCTTGATGTGGAGCCGACAAATCAACTTGTATTAAACCTGAAATTCTTTTAAACAAGATTGTTAAACACATAAATAAATACGGTTTGTTATCATCAAAATATCGGGCTAATGGCCTTTGGGCCAACAATCTCCCCTTTTTGATGATGACAAAACATACATAGTTATTACAAATATTTTGGGTGGAGACTTCAAGTGATGCTCCCCCTCAACACATGTATAGCATAAAGATATACTCAGGCATAGATAAATGACATAAATAATAAGCAATCATACACCAGTCCATGCCAGAAAAGATAACTCATGCCATAAATAAAACATATGTTCATACAAAACACATAGATAAAGATACATGTCCACACAAACATCAAACACATAACACAATGTGTCCAACACACAAAATACAAGGTACAATATCAAAATATAAGCCCAAGAAAATGAAGTCTCTCTAGAATATCTCTCCCCCTTTTTGACATCATCAAAAGGGGAAGTCACTCCTCATCGTCGTCGTCCTCATCATCGTCCTCCTCATCGTCGTCCTCAGCATCACCTACTGCCATCTCCTCATCCTCATCATCATCATCATCATCATCATCATCATCAGAAGCCTCCTCCTCTAGATCAATAGCTGTAACACCTGGTTGTGGTGCTGAAGAAGCAGAAGGGGCCCTAACTGGAAAAGGAGGGCCGGAGGCAGGAAGCGGTCGGGCAAATGGCGTGGGGTCTGGACCAGGCATGTCATACTTCACAAAGAGTGCACTAAATTGCGAGTCCATATACCGCATGGAATCCGCAAAATAGGACATGTCATTGCGAAGTCCCTGATAACGCGAGTCCATCTCCGCACGATGAGCTGCATCCGCCGCAGAAATCTGGGTCAGTCGCTGCTCGACCTAAGACTGATGCTCCTGAATCTGAGTACGAAGCTCAGACGAAATGAGGGCCTGAAGATCTGAAGGAAGGATGGCCCGGGAGCAGAGGAAGTCCCTGGGGCAGAAGAAAACCCTGGAATATGAGCAGGAGGAATAGGAGGCTGCTCAGGAGCGGGATGACGCATCCTAGGTTGCATCCTCTTCAAAAGAGTGCTATTGAGGTTAACTGAGGGTTCAGTGGGAGTCTCAGAGGATAGATCGAAATTGAGTTGTTTCAGGAGATACGAAATGAGCATCCCATAAGGCAAGTGCCTCGTGGGGACAAGGACGTGATCAGAAGTCATGTGTGAAATTATGAAGCGGGGGATATTAATCTTAATGCCTTTCAGAAGGCAATAGACTATCAAAGGTACAGGACCCCTAGCATGACTGTGTTCCCCTGATTTGGGTAAAATGTTATAGAAAATAAACTTGGTAAGGACTTGAGCGGTGAGAGTAAATTTATTCACCTCTTCATTCCTTACTAAGCTGGGGTTGTCATCCCCGTGAATCAAGGTTGACGCGGTGAGCGCAGACTCACCGGCCGGATACTCAAAGTCATGTAGGTCAAAGGAATATACATCAACTCCTCTACAGGAGAGATGCAACAAATCAGCAAATTGTTCTAGAGGGATATCAATGTCTCTCCCTTGAACTCTGGACCTAACCCGATTACCCTCAAAAGCAAGATTAGTATAAAAATAGGGTATCAGTGAGGTATAAACTGGTTCTCTAATGGCCATGAATTGGTCTAAAGAATTATTCCTCAATATTTGTGGGATATTGAGGTGCTCAAAGTCTTGGAGGACTACACATCTCCCAGAAATAATGGTTCTCCTCGAAAGAAGGATAAACCGTTGTTCTGCTTGATTGGAGACAAAAGGAGGTTTAGTCCTAGTGGATGAAGATGAAGGGACCACTGATTTGCCCTTCTCAGTTCTAGATCTTTTAGGCATGATTAAATTTTTAGGTTTAAAATGAAGATCTAGGTCACAAATAAAATTAGGGCTTGATCTAAACTAAGGAAAGGATGGATCTTGACAAAAGCTAGTAGAACAATAAGAAGGAAATCAAGATCTAAAGGAAAAAAATTGGATTTTACCTGATGAAAGAGAGATCAAGAACCCAAAATCAAAAATTCCCTGAGTTCGAACGTAGATCGGGCCTGAAAAGGATGATTCAGCAAAGATTTGAGAGTATGAAGCTTGGATTTGAGGTGGATTTGAGTGAGATGAAGAAAATAGGTTTTTTAGAGAGAGGGAGAAGAGGGATCGCCGGTGAAAAATGAGAGAGAGAGAGAGAGAAACGGGCTTTAAATAAAGTGGGTAGGTGGCAGATTCTCGACGCCCGGTCGAACCGAGCGGTCGAAGAAAAATCCCGAGAGCTCTGACAGACGAAACGGTCAACCGCAGCGGTCGGCCGAAATTACCCGAGAGCTCTGACAGATCAAACGATCGACCGCACCGGTCGGCCGGCTACAGAGAAGAATGAAAAATATTCTTCCAGGCAAGGTCGGTCGGTCGGAACTCAGATCCGGTCGGCCGGTCCTGCCCAAAAACCTGTCAGCAGAAAAAGATCCAAAAAAAATTTTTAAAACTGTCTTAACAAATAATAGGCAGAATATTTTCAACATACCATATTTTAAAAACATGGTTTTAAACTTCATTAGCTATAATTATGAACAAAATTTTACACAAAAAATTTTTACTTTTTATTTTCCATATAAAACAAAGATTTAGAGATGTTGAAGCCGAAGACCTGGTGAAGGGTTCTGAACTTCATTCTCGAGATTCCTCTAAATAAGAGTTGAGGTGCGCAATTATCATCTCTAATGTATTTGCTTTAAATATGAATTTTAAATATTTATTTTAGTTTTTGACAAAAATGTGTATATAGATTTATGATCAAAAACTAAACAAGTGGACACAAAAAATATATATGACATAAATACAAGATATCAAACAAGGCATAAACACAAGCATAATGGAAATGTAAGTTTACACTAACACATGTCAATGTAGCACAAAAGTAAACTAACAATCCTATGCATTTGTATATATAAACAAAATAAAAACTTTTAAATGGAGAAGTTACCAAACGAGGGCTATCTCCAAAATAGGTGCCTCCATGATAGCGATGCAAGCGCGATGTGATCTTTGAGCTTTGATGCATCCACCACCCGGGCACCGTCTCCCCCTAAGTCTTGGAGGATGAAGACCCACCTGTATCAACTAAATTTGGTGTGTCTTTTGGTACCCAAATCCTTTTGGGTCCTTTAGGATTAGTACCGGGGCGAACCCAAACATGTTTATTATTCATGTTATGTTTAACAAAACAAAAATTTTCTAAATGGCCTTTGTGGCCAATGCGTGCAAACATAAATCCTACCACTACCATACATGTGAGCATGCTTGTGAGTGTGTGCATGTTTCTGTGCATGGTGAGTGTGTTTCCCTTGGGTTACTCCTTTGGGAAATCTAGATGCAAATTTATTTAAGTCAAATGCACATTTTTTAAGAGTTGAATCTAAAACATCAACCCGTTTTTGAATTTCAACGAAATCATTTTTATTACATGAAGAAATAGAAGTTTTTCCTTTACAAGCTAGTTTATAGTTTTCAAAATCAATCTTTATTTTCTTAAAAGCAATAGATAAATCATTTTTCTCTTTTTCAATAGTATTAATGTAACGCCCCGATTCCACGGATACGGGGACGTCACTGCAACGTATATACGTAAGTCCGAATTACCTTCCCGTATATACGCTAAGCATCAGTACAGACAAGAATCAGAGTACGGAAGCAAATGGTGCATTATACATTCCAACACATATATATACAATCACAGAGTTATCACCAGAAGTGATCCAATATTACAATAATATTATATCACTGATGTGCAAATGCGGGAATACAAAAGATATACATGTATGGACAACATAAAAGATACATGTATATGAACAGTACAAAAGAGTGCTCACATAAATGTATACAAGGAACCGTACAAGTATGAATAGGAAAAGAGCACTCACGAGTTTAAAAAGGAAAACTCGAGAGACTCACAGGGGGCCTGGAAGGATGTGGCTCTGGACGGTCGGCTGGAGATCCACGCTACCGCTGCGCCACTCTGATCAGCGAAGGGGTAAATCCACTCGCTCCAAGCTCCAAGACCTGGACGTGAGAATCCAGGGGAGTCAAATGATACTCCCCAGGCGAGTGTAGAAGCAAAACCAAGTGGTGAAGCAGGGTGAGCATAATAATGCATATATCAAGTAGGAAATACTCAGGAGGCAGATAGGATAGAGCAGGTAAGAATAGACATGGCATGAGAATCATAAAACAGGAAATCCGAATAAAACCAAGGACGAGCTACAAGGTAGTCATATCATAATACTCATAAAACATGAAATCCGATATAAAGTCCGGGAAAAGCAAATACGGTAAGGCACATCACGGATTCATAGCTATTTAAGATGCAGGCTTTGGTATGCGTCCCATTCCACATACCTCTACTTACAACTTAAAGAGCCGGTTATTATGACACTTTATTATTACTCGTCTTGCCTATATATCTCGGTATGTGTCTCGGTGTACGGCCAACTCACATACATCCATATATAAGCAAGTCGAGGTTGTTATTGGAAACAGCGGTTGTATCAACGAACTATGTTTACAGTGGGTCCCGTGCATACCCGGGACCACGGCCCAGGATTGTTCCGTTGCTTGAAGACGGAACCTGCCGCAAGGCTAAACAGGAGGGACTTATGTATGCCCTTGTCATGACAGTAAACAGGAAAGGGAGAAAGCACTCCCCTCGGTCCCCTGGAGTACCACAGGTAAGACCGGATATATAGTGCACAACCTAATGCCACTGTAAACACGAACACATATCGATATCCGCATGTTTCCCCCGACCCAATACAAGTTGGTCCATTTTAAGATTCAATAGTTTAATTATCACTTTACGGGAATAATCAGGAATGGGCATGATCAGGATTCAGGAGTACACAAATACATATAGTCAGGTCACTGCATGTAAAGCAGGAAAACAGGTCACTGATCATGATACAGGATAATAAGTCAAGTTCCCGTAAAGATGACAATCACAAGTCAAGTACATCATGCTGGGTATAAAGTGATAGCATGATAGGATGGTGATATTTAGCAATCAATCAAACAAGTCGAGAGATAGATACTAGGTCAGTGGTAAGTCGGGGTCATAATAATAGGGTCTTGCCAAATAGTGGCATGACAGGTAGTCAGGTGATACCATACCAGATGTAAGGTGATATACATGTGTTAAAAGGAAGCATGTAACTAATAGGTCTGAAGTAGTAGTAGGGCAAGTGTAAACATAACAGTAATCCAAAGTCCAACGACCACGAAGGGTCGGCCACGCATGGTATAAGCAATAAAAGACATAGCACATGAAATAAAATACATGAAAGCTAAAGCGAGAACATGCGCATAATCAATGAAATAAGAAGTAAGAGGGTAGCGAGTGAGAACACTCGCCTGAGTCACCAATATACCGAAATATCCGAAATCCACGGAAGCTCGGGATGCGCCACAACCTGTGATATAAATATGTAGAGTGAAGATGAGAGAGAGAAAGAATGGAAGATGATGTGTGTCTAGAGATAAGTCAAGTAATACCTATAGGTGATGTAAGTCTAGAGGGTAAGGTTCATGTTCAAGAAAGGAATCAACTAAGATGGCTAGGCAAAGTTAGTCGACTAGGATGGAAGAGTAGTCGACTAATAGTGGAGTTAGTCGACTAATAGTCTGGTATAGTCGACTAGAACTGGTTTCCAGAGAGTTGGGTTTGGTTTCAGGGAATAGTTAGTCGACTAGGTTAGGAGGGGTAGTCGACTAATAATGATCTTAAGTCGACTAACAGATACTTAAGTCGACTAAGTCTGTGATACAGAAAGTTGGGGTTTCTGTCTCAGGATAAATTAGTCGACTAGGGAAGAATGGGTAGTCGACTAATAATCTATAGTCGACTAATAATATAGTCAAGTCGACTAGGGTCGAGAGTTAAGGTTTCTGGTTTCAAGCAAGGTTAGTCGACTAGGGTAGAATAGTAGTCGACTAATAGTGGAGCTAGTCGACTAGGAAAATGGGTAAGTCGACTAATACTGTGTTTCCAGAAAAGGTTAAGATTCAGCTAAGGGTTTCTAGTCGACTAGGTTCTAGGTCAAGTCGACTAATCGACTGGAAACAGCATACAGAACAGGTTTTCTAGGGTTTGTGTTTGATGGCTAAAAATATGATTTTGATGGCATAATTGAACATGATATGTGAACTTAAGCATGCTAAGAAATAACCAAGTCTTGGTGATGAAAATTACTCACCAAAAGGCACCAAGTGATGGAGGTTGATGATGAAAGGAAAGGTGGAGTCTTTTGGTGTTGTTGACCTTGTGGTGGTGGTTTCCATGGTGATGAAGGAAGAAGAAGATAAGGCTAGGTTGGAGAAGTGGTGGTGGTTGAAGATGAAGCCCTTGTGATGAAGCCCTTGTTGGGTTCTTGAAGTCTTGAGATGGATCCTTGAAGCTAGGGTTTTGGGTTGAAGAAGAGGAGATTTTGGAGGAGCTCTCTTGTTGAAGTGGAAGAGAAAAAGGGTGATTTGCAAATGAAAAGGATTATATAGGTTGGGGATTTAGTAAAGGAGATTGAAATAGGATAAATGCAAGGGGGCTTTGTGCAAATGGGGAGGGATGAGGTGTCCCTAGGGTGGCCACTTGGCCGGCCATGGGAAGGAGAGAGAGTGAGTGGGGTTAGGTGCAATGTGAGTGGGAAATGAGGTGGCATGACAAGGTGGAAAATGGAATTGCAAAAATTAGAAAAAAGCCCGAAATTCAAGTATCTCTGTATGATCTGAAAATTTTACCAAAAATCAAGAATAATATATGAAGACCAATAGTGAAATCCGTTCGAAGAAATACTGTATAGTTTTAAAATTAAAAATCCCGGAATCAGTGATCTACCGACTCCGTTGGAATTTTCATAAAATCATAAAATCCTCAGAAAAAGAATGTAGGTAGAAAATATGATTCTAAGGAATAATGTCTAAAGAATCATTTAGAAATTCTAAACCGTTTGAGAATTAAAAATCCAGGAATCGGTCAGCGGCACTGGCCGACACCGGTTTTGAAGACTTTCATTTTAATTCCAGAAAAATCTAGAAAATCATAGAAAATATATAATAATGGAAAATGATATTTAAAACTAAAATCGGTCAATTCTAATTATCAGAATGTCTAAATCGAGCAATACTCTAGGATCGGGCCTTCGGTTCAGACTAGGGCTGACTCCGAATCCACGAATCCAAATCCAAGACAAAACAGTCATAAAAGGAATTCATAATACAGAATAAATACAGGAAACAAATCGAAAAAATACGACCGAAAATCTGAATACGCAACTAAGTACGTATTCCGGAAACGGGGTATTACAATCCACCCACCTTACAAAAATTGCGTCCTCGCAATTTCGTTAAGGGGCAAATTGAATACAAAGGGGACAAAGGCTGGAATTTATACTAATTAAGATATGAAGCACTATAGGTAGGGCTCTCAAGTCAACTGAATAATAATCATACTCTGCATTTCCGGCTGAAGATGTCGTGGCTGTGTAATAAATCTTTAGAATAATGCTGAATAATACTGATGATGTCGTGGCTGTGAAATAAATGAATACTGATGATGTCGTGGCTGTGTAATAAACAAAACCCCGAAAATCCTGAGCATAATAAAGAAGACCGATAATTAAGAATCCGACTGCTGTCCTCTGAAAGATAGCCAGATCAAGATCGATCTGGAGAATACCAAGCTTCATAGAATTGGCCGAAGAGATCACATAATAGCTTCCTTCTGAACCAGCCACTACCTCTCTAGTCTAGTCATATCTTAAAATAGTATAAGGCTTCATAAAACCAAAACAGGGAAAGGATAGGAAGGATTTAGGAATCAAAGGAAAGATAGTCAAGGAGGGATTTGAAATCAAAGGAAAGATAGTCAAGAAATAGATAACTCTGCACTTGCAGTTGGAATGTATAACCAAGACTCATGTATTCCAGTTGCAAATCTCTTTACCATTGATTTGCCGTCTGGACGTACTGAGGAAGTTAGAGCCTAAGCTCTGATACCAACCTGTAACGCCCCGATTCCACGGATACGGGGACGTCACTGCAACGTATATACGTAAGTCCGAATTACCTTCCCGTATATACGCTAAGCATCAGTACAGACAAGAATCAGAGTACGGAAGCAAATGGTGCATTATACATTCCAACACATATATATACAATCACAGAGTTATCACCAGAAGTGATCCAATATTACAATAATATTATATCACTGATGTGCAAATGCGGGAATACAAAAGATATACATGTATGGACAACATAAAAGATACATGTATATGAACAGTACAAAAGAGTGCTCACATACATGTATACAAGGAACCGTACAAGTATGAATAGGAAAAGAGCACTCACGAGTTTAAAAAGGAAAACTCGAGAGACTCACAGGGGGCCTGGAAGGATGTGGCTCTGGACGGTCGGCTGGAGATCCACGCTACCGCTGCGCCACTCTGATCAGCGAAGGGGTAAATCCACTCGCTCCAAGCTCCAAGACCTGGACGTGAGAATCCAGGGGAGTCAAATGATACTCCCCAGGCGAGTGTAGAAGCAAAACCAAGTGGTGAAGCAGGGTGAGCATAATAATGCATATATCAAGTAGGAAATACTCAGGAGGCAGATAGGATAGAGCAGGTAAGAATAGACATGGCATGAGAATCATAAAACAGGAAATCCGAATAAAACCAAGGACGAGCTACAAGGTAGTCATATCATAATACTCATAAAACATGAAATCCGATATAAAGTCCGGGAAAAGCAAATACGGTAAGGCACATCACGGATTCATAGCTATTTAAGATGCAGGCTTTGGTATGCGGTCCCATTCCACATACCTCTACTTACAACTTAAAGAGCCGGTTATTATGACACTTTATTATTACTCGTCTTGCCCATATATCTCGGTATGTGTCTCGGTGTACGGCCAACTCACATACATCCATATATAAGCAAGTCGAGGTTGTTATTGGAAACAGCGGTTGTATCAACGAACTATGTTTACAGTGGGTCCCGTGCATACCCGGGACCACGGCCCAGGATTGTTCCGTTGCTTGAAGACGGAACCTGCCGCAAGGCTAAACAGGAGGGACTTATGTATGCCCTTGTCATGACAGTAAACAGGAAAGGGAGAAAGCACTCCCCTCGGTCCCCTGGAGTACCACAGGTAAGACCGGATATATAGTGCACAACCTAATGCCACTGTAAACACGAACACATATCGATATCCGCATGTTTCCCCCGACCCAATACAAGTTGGTCCATTTTAAGATTCAATAGTTTAATTATCACTTTACGGGAATAATCAGGAATGGGCATGATCAGGATTCAGGAGTACACAAATACATATAGTCAGGTCACTGCATGTAAAGCAGGAAAACAGGTCACTGATCATGATACAGGATAATAAGTCAAGTTCCCGTAAAGATGACAATCACAAGTCAAGTACATCATGCTAGGTATAAAGTGATAGCATGATAGGATGGTGATATTTAGCAATCAATCAAACAAGTCGAGAGATAGATACTAGGTCAGTGGTAAGTCGGGGTCATAATAATAGGGTCTTGCCAAATAGTGGCATGACAGGTAGTCAGGTGATACCATACCAGATGTAAGGTGATATACATGTGTTAAAAGGAAGCATGTAACTAATAGGTCTGAAGTAGTAGTAGGGCAAGTGTAAACATAACAGTAATCCAAAGTCCAACGACCACGAAGGGTCAGCCACGCATGGTATAAGCAATAAAAGACATAGCACATGAAATAAAATACATGAAAGCTAAAGCGAGAACATGCGCATAATCAATGAAATAAGAAGTAAGAGGGTAGCGAGTGAGAACACTCGCCTGAGTCACCAATATACCGAAATATCCGAAATCCACGGAAGCTCGGGATGCGCCACAACCTGTGATATAAATATGTAGAGTGAAGATGAGAGAGAGAAAGAATGGAAGATGATGTGTGTCTAGAGATAAGTCAAGTAATACCTATAGGTGATGTAAGTCTAGAGGGTAAGGTTCATGTTCAAGAAAGGAATCAACTAAGATGGCTAGGCAAAGTTAGTCGACTAGGATGGAAGAGTAGTCGACTAATAGTGGAGTTAGTCGACTAATAGTCTGGTATAGTCGACTAGAACTGGTTTCCAGAGAGTTGGGTTTGGTTTCAGGGAATAGTTAGTCGACTAGGTTAGGAGGGGTAGTCGACTAATAATGATCTTAAGTCGACTAACAGATACTTAAGTCGACTAAGTCTGTGATACAGAAAGTTGGGGTTTCTGTCTCAGGATAAATTAGTCGACTAGGGAAGAATGGGTAGTCGACTAATAATCTATAGTCGACTAATAATATAGTCAAGTCGACTAGGGTCGAGAGTTAAGGTTTCTGGTTTCAAGCAAGGTTAGTCGACTAGGGTAGAATAGTAGTCGACTAATAGTGGAGCTAGTCGACTAGGAAAATGGGTAAGTCGACTAATACTGTGTTTCCAGAAAAGGTTAAGATTCAGCTAAGGGTTTCTAGTCGACTAGGTTCTAGGTCAAGTCGACTAATCGACTGGAAACAGCATACAGAACAGGTTTTCTAGGGTTTGTGTTTGATGGCTAAAAATATGATTTTGATGGCATAATTGAACATGATATGTGAACTTAAGCATGCTAAGAAATAACCAAGTCTTGGTGATGAAAATTACTCACCAAAAGGCACCAAGTGATGGAGGTTGATGATGAAAGGAAAGGTGGAGTCTTTTGGTGTTGTTGACCTTGTGGTGGTGGTTTCCATGGTGATGAAGGAAGAAGAAGATGAGGCTAGGTTGGAGAAGTGGTGGTGGTTGAAGATGAAGCCCTTGTGATGAAGCCCTTGTTGGGTTCTTGAAGTCTTGAGATGGATCCTTGAAGCTAGGGTTTTGGGTTGAAGAAGAGGGGATTTTGGAGGAGCTCTCTTGTTGAAGTGGAAGAGAAAAAGGGTGATTTGCAAATGAAAAGGATTATATAGGTTGGGGATTTAGTAAAGGAGATTGAAATAGGATAAATGCAAGGGGGCTTTGTGCAAATGGGGAGGGATGAGGTGTCCCTAGGGTGGCCACTTGGCCGGCCATGGGAAGGAGAGAGAGTGAGTGGGGTTAGGTGCAATGTGAGTGGGAAATGAGGTGGCATGACAAGGTGGAAAATGGAATTGCAAAAATTGGAAAAAAGCCCGAAATTCAAGTATCTCTGTATGATCTGAAAATTTTACCAAAAATCAAGAATAATATATGAAGACCAATAGTGAAATCCGTTCGAAGAAATACTGTATAGTTTTAAAATTAAAAATCCCGGAATCAGTGATCTACCGACTCCGTTGGAATTTTCATAAAATCATAAAATCCTCAGAAAAAGAATGTAGGTAGAAAATATGATTCTAAGGAATAATGTCTAAAGAATCATTTAGAAATTCCAAACCGTTTGAGAATTAAAAATCCAGGAATCGGTCAGCGGCACTGGCCAACACCGGTTTTGAAGACTTTCATTTTAATTCCAGAAAAATCTAGAAAATCATAGAAAATATATAATAATGGAAAATGATATTTAAAACTAAAATCGGTCAATTCTAATTATCAGAATGTCTAAATCGAGCAATACTCTAGGATCGGGCCTTCGGTTCAGACTAGGGCTGACTCCGAATCCACGAATCCAAATCCAAGACAAAACAGTCATAAAAGGAATTCATAATACAGAATAAATACAGGAAACAAATCGAAAAAATACGACCGAAAATCTGAATACGCAACTAAGTACGTATTCCGGAAACGGGGTATTACAATCCACCCACCTTACAAAAATTGCGTCCTCGCAATTTCGTTAAGGGGCAAATTGAATACAAAGGGGACAAAGGCTGGAATTTATACTAATTAAGATATGAAGCACTATAGGTAGGGCTCTCAAGTCAACTGAATAATAATCATACTCTGCATTTCCGGCTGAAGATGTCGTGGCTGTGTAATAAATCTTTAGAATAATGCTGAATAATACTGATGATGTCGTGGCTGTGAAATAAATGAATACTGATGATGTCGTGGCTGTGTAATAAAGAAAACCCCGAAAATCCTGAGCATAATAAAGAAGACCGATAATTAAGAATCCGACTGCTGTCCTCTGAAAGATAGCCAGATCAAGATCGATCTGGAGAATACCAAGCTTCATAGAATTGGCCGAAGAGATCACATAATAGCTTCCTTCTGAACCAGCCACTACCTCTCTAGTCTAGTCATATCTTAAAATAGTATAAGGCTTCATAAAACCAAAACAGGGAAAGGATAGGAAGGATTTAGGAATCAAAGGAAAGATAGTCAAGGAGGGATTTGAAATCAAAGGAAAGATAGTCAAGAAATAGATAACTCTGCACTTGCAGTTGGAATGTATAACCAAGACTCATGTATTCCAGTTGCAAATCTCTTTACCATTGATTTGCCGTCTGGACGTACTGAGGAAGTTAGAGCCTAAGCTCTGATACCAACCTGTAACGCCCCGATTCCACGGATACGGGGACGTCACTGCAACGTATATACGTAAGTCCGAATTACCTTCCCGTATATACGCTAAGCATCAGTACAGACAAGAATCAGAGTACGGAAGCAAATGGTGCATTATACATTCCAACACATATATATACAATCACAGAGTTATCACCAGAAGTGATCCAATATTACAATAATATTATATCACTGATGTGCAAATGCGGGAATACAAAAGATATACATGTATGGACAACATAAAAGATACATGTATATGAACAGTACAAAAGAGTGCTCACATACATGTATACAAGGAACCGTACAAGTATGAATAGGAAAAGAGCACTCACGAGTTTAAAAAGGAAAACTCGAGAGACTCACAGGGGGCCTGGAAGGATGTGGCTCTGGACGGTCGGCTGGAGATCCACGCTACCGCTGCGCCACTCTGATCAGCGAAGGGGTAAATCCACTCGCTCCAAGCTCCAAGACCTGGACGTGAGAATCCAGGGGAGTCAAATGATACTCCCCAGGCGAGTGTAGAAGCAAAACCAAGTGGTGAAGCAGGGTGAGCATAATAATGCATATATCAAGTAGGAAATACTCAGGAGGCAGATAGGATAGAGCAGGTAAGAATAGACATGGCATGAGAATCATAAAACAGGAAATCCGAATAAAACCAAGGACGAGCTACAAGGTAGTCATATCATAATACTCATAAAACATGAAATCCGATATAAAGTCCGGGAAAAGCAAATACGGTAAGGCACATCACGGATTCATAGCTATTTAAGATGCAGGCTTTGGTATGCGTCCCATTCCACATACCTCTACTTACAACTTAAAGAGCCGGTTATTATGACACTTTATTATTACTCGTCTTGCCCATATATCTCGGTATGTGTCTCGGTGTACGGCCAACTCACATACATCCATATATAAGCAAGTCGAGGTTGTTATTGGAAACAGCGGTTGTATCAACGAACTATGTTTACAGTGGGTCCCGTGCATACCCGGGACCACGGCCCAGGATTGTTCCGTTGCTTGAAGACGGAACCTGCCGCAAGGCTAAACAGGAGGGACTTATGTATGCCCTTGTCATGACAGTAAACAGGAAAGGGAGAAAGCACTCCCCTCGGTCCCCTGGAGTACCACAGGTAAGACCGGATATATAGTGCACAACCTAATGCCACTGTAAACACGAACACATATCGATATCCGCATGTTTCCCCCGACCCAATACAAGTTGGTCCATTTTAAGATTCAATAGTTTAATTATCACTTTACGGGAATAATCAGGAATGGGCATGATCAGGATTCAGGAGTACACAAATACATATAGTCAGGTCACTGCATGTAAAGCAGGAAAACAGGTCACTGATCATGATACAGGATAATAAGTCAAGTTCCCGTAAAGATGACAATCACAAGTCAAGTACATCATGCTGGGTATAAAGTGATAGCATGATAGGATGGTGATATTTAGCAATCAATCAAACAAGTCGAGAGATAGATACTAGGTCAGTGGTAAGTCGGGGTCATAATAATAGGGTCTTGCCAAATAGTGGCATGACAGGTAGTCAGGTGATACCATACCAGATGTAAGGTGATATACATGTGTTAAAAGGAAGCATGTAACTAATAGGTCTGAAGTAGTAGTAGGGCAAGTGTAAACATAACAGTAATCCAAAGTCCAACGACCACGAAGGGTCGGCCACGCATGGTATAAGCAATAAAAGACATAGCACATGAAATAAAATACATGAAAGCTAAAGCGAGAACATGCGCATAATCAATGAAATAAGAAGTAAGAGGGTAGCGAGTGAGAACACTCGCCTGAGTCACCAATATACCGAAATATCCGAAATCCACGGAAGCTCGGGATGCGCCACAACCTGTGATATAAATATGTAGAGTGAAGATGAGAGAGAGAAAGAATGGAAGATGATGTGTGTCTAGAGATAAGTCAAGTAATACCTATAGGTGATGTAAGTCTAGAGGGTAAGGTTCATGTTCAAGAAAGGAATCAACTAAGATGGCTAGGCAAAGTTAGTCGACTAGGATGGAAGAGTAGTCGACTAATAGTGGAGTTAGTCGACTAATAGTCTGGTATAGTCGACTAGAACTGGTTTCCAGAGAGTTGGGTTTGGTTTCAGGGAATAGTTAGTCGACTAGGTTAGGAGGGGTAGTCGACTAATAATGATCTTAAGTCGACTAACAGATACTTAAGTCGACTAAGTCTGTGATACAGAAAGTTGGGGTTTCTGTCTCAGGATAAATTAGTCGACTAGGGAAGAATGGGTAGTCGACTAATAATCTATAGTCGACTAATAATATAGTCAAGTCGACTAGGGTCGAGAGTTAAGGTTTCTGGTTTCAAGCAAGGTTAGTCGACTAGGGTAGAATAGTAGTCGACTAATAGTGGAGCTAGTCGACTAGGAAAATGGGTAAGTCGACTAATACTGTGTTTCCAGAAAAGGTTAAGATTCAGCTAAGGGTTTCTAGTCGACTAGGTTCTAGGTCAAGTCGACTAATCGACTGGAAACAGCATACAGAACAGGTTTTCTAGGGTTTGTGTTTGATGGCTAAAAATATGATTTTGATGGCATAATTGAACATGATATGTGAACTTAAGCATGCTAAGAAATAACCAAGTCTTGGTGATGAAAATTACTCACCAAAAGGCACCAAGTGATGGAGGTTGATGATGAAAGGAAAGGTGGAGTCTTTTGGTGTTGTTGACCTTGTGGTGGTGGTTTCCATGGTGATGAAGGAAGAAGAAGATGAGGCTAGGTTGGAGAAGTGGTGGTGGTTGAAGATGAAGCCCTTGTGATGAAGCCCTTGTTGGGTTCTTGAAGTCTTGAGATGGATCCTTGAAGCTAGGGTTTTGGGTTGAAGAAGAGGGGATTTTGGAGGAGCTCTCTTGTTGAAGTGGAAGAGAAAAAGGGTGATTTGCAAATGAAAAGGATTATATAGGTTGGGGATTTAGTAAAGGAGATTGAAATAGGATAAATGCAAGGGGGCTTTGTGCAAATGGGGAGGGATGAGGTGTCCCTAGGGTGGCCACTTGGCCGGCCATGGGAAGGAGAGAGAGTGAGTGGGGTTAGGTGCAATGTGAGTGGGAAATGAGGTGGCATGACAAGGTGGAAAATGGAATTGCAAAAATTGGAAAAAAGCCCGAAATTCAAGTATCTCTGTATGATCTGAAAATTTTACCAAAAATCAAGAATAATATATGAAGACCAATAGTGAAATCCGTTCGAAGAAATACTGTATAGTTTTAAAATTAAAAATCCCGGAATCAGTGATCTACCGACTCCGTTGGAATTTTCATAAAATCATAAAATCCTCAGAAAAAGAATGTAGGTAGAAAATATGATTCTAAGGAATAATGTCTAAAGAATCATTTAGAAATTCCAAACCGTTTGAGAATAAAAATCTAGGAATCGGTCAGCGGCACTGGCCGACACCGGTTTTGAAGACTTTCATTTTAATTCCAGAAAAATCTAGAAAATCATAGAAATATATAATAATGGAAAATGATATTTAAAACTAAAATCGGTCAATTCTAATTATCAGAATGTCTAAATCGAGCAATACTCTAGGATCGGGCCTTCGGTTCAGACTAGGGCTGACTCCGAATCCACGAATCCAAATCCAAGACAAAACAGTCATAAAAGGAATTCATAATACAGAATAAATACAGGAAACAAATCGAAAAAATACGACCGAAAATTTGAATACGCAACTAAGTACGTATTCCGGAAACGGGGTATTACATCTAGCTTCGCAGCTAAGAACTTTGGAAATGCCCTTGGGTGTTGAAGCTGCATAAACACCGCTATCAACACTTAGGAACAATCCCTTAACTCCGCTGCGAAGAGTGAGCTTAGTGCTTGAGGAGCTGGGGGGTGAAGCATGCTGTGGTGCTTTATCCGCTACCTTACTACGAAAGAGGTTAGCACCGCTAGGCGCTTTAGTGCTAGCCTTGCGGCTAGGAACTCCGCTCGTATCCTATGGTACTGGCGCTGTGTTTGTCACGCCATCAGTAGCTTCACTTATGAGAATGAAGTTGGTGCGAGGAGTTACCGTTCCTGAATTAGGCAAAGGTGTAGTCGCCGTTTTAGCTTCGCGGCTAATAGTCTCAACGAAGCAGACAGGTATCTTGCCTTTATCTTCGCGGGATAGGCGGACCTGTGGTGTAGCTCTGCGTAAAGCTTCATATAGAGCTTTCTGTTTTGGCCTCCACATCTTCTTTGAAAGAGGAGACTTAGGTTCGCAGGAAACCTGGCTAGCCATACGCGAGGCTGAGAAGAGTTAGGAGGAGTCCGCGTCCGGTTTCTACTCCGAAACCTTGGTCATTGTGACCTTTGGAGCATTGGACCACCTCCAAAGAGGATTTCTTCGAATTTTTCTTGGTCGAAATGAACGACCAGGTTTTCGAAGGTGACAGGCTCAAGATTCTGACCCTTTTGTTGTGCCAGAAGACCATAATAGGCTTACGGAGAGCCTTATCTGTCTTGACAGAGACTTGCTTCGAAGAATTAGCCAGAGGGGTTCCGGCTATGCCGACTTCCTTGTAGTCGCGCGTAGGTTCTTGGCCAGAGTGAATGGCCAGCGCCTCAATAGTAGACCCGAAGGTCTGATCATCGCTTTGCGACACTTGGTTCTTAGCAGTGGAGAATACAATCTCCAGCGGAGTCTCCATCTTGTTTTTCCATTAATTTTGCAAAGGGGAAAACTTACAAAAAAAGGGGTCGAGGAGCTAAATTACAAGTAATTCTTTACAGGAAGAAGATTACAGGTAGATCTCCTCTGAGATTTCTGGGAAAGTGTGCCGGTAGGAAACTGATCAGCGCGCGATCACTTTAACCCTTTATGATGCGAGCGATCGGACAATCGGACTATCGCCTAATGGGATTCCCTTCTCGCCTGGTTTGGGGAATCGGAGAACAGAAGGTCGGTAGAGCCCTCTTGTTACCTCTCGAGCTGCCTCCGCTTGGGAATTCCTTCTCGCCTGGTTCCGGGAAATTCCTTGAGAGGGAGGAAGATCTTAAGGTATTAGCACCCTGATTAGAGAAGTAATTCTCTAAATTCTTGGAAGCAAGAGAGTAAATCTCTATCCTTAGCCGTCTCTCCTCTCTTTTTTTGAGGCCTTTTCTCGTGTGCCTTTGGTACGCTATTTATAGAGAAAGCAGGGGTATAATTGCCCTTGAAAATCTGGAAACAGATTGAGAAAATCTGTTTTACATATGAAAAGTAGCCTCGCCGCGAGGCTAGAAACAGCTTTTGCGAAGCTAGAAATAACAAATAGTGCTGATCTCTTCATCCGCTCTGCTAAATGAGGGATGTGCCCTTGATTCTTTCCAAATAACTGAAAGATTTCTCCTGATCTTCTTACCTGATTGGGATAGTCAAAAGATTATGACAAGCAACTGTCAAATTTGATCTCAATTAGATTTGATCTCATCTGGATATTTGATTGGTCAAAGGTGACCATAAAAGACCTGCAGCGAAGTCGTTGCGTTGAGCTCATGGAGGAGATGGGAGAAGCTTCTGGCGAAGCTAGAGGAAAGCTCTCAGCGGAGCTATATAGAACTTGTGACGAAGCTACCAATCATCCTTCTGCGTGGCTGCGTGGGGCTTCGAGCGAAGCTAACTCTCTACAGATTGAACTGAGCATTTCTGTGCGAAGTTATAAGTTAGCTCGCAGTGAGGCTGTGAAGGAGCTTCCTGCGATGCTAAGCAACTTTGGCTTCTTATGCGGGACTTATCTAGTGGGCTCGTGCGAGACTAAGTGTTGCACTCAGTTAATGTCTCTGGACCTGTTTGGGTCTTCTCACGAGCTTTTAAGAACGATCTCGGCTTACTGTCTGCTTCACTGGATCAGTAGAGTCCAAGTTGCTGATTCGTCCCCTCTTAGATGGGTGAAGAACTGGTCGTCGGCTTGTCTGCCACTTGTCTTTTGTAAATGTCAACAAGTTAGATATTGTTCAGGCCAGTTAGGAATCTTGTCTTTTTTAGAGTGTCAACACTGACATTTGGCTCGGTCGACCGTGCGGTCGACCGGCAGAAATCCAGAAGACAAGTTTTTAGGGATTTAAAACTTGGTCTTTTTCCTTCAATAAAATCCCATAAATAATCATAAATTCTACAAAAATAAGTTCATTGATATATTTTGATATACAAATATGTTTGATTAAAAATCAAAACATATTACAAACATTTTGAACTATTTTTATAATATAGGAGTTTTGCCTTAAACAAAAACCTATATTTTTTCAAAAAAAAATTTTCCAAAACTTTTCCATATACAAAAACAAGATATTCTAAACACTTTTGAAGCTTAGTGTGTATGGATATGATCCACTACACATATATGATGAAATATCTATGTTTTTGACATTAAGCTCTAAAATAAGTTTTGATAAAACACATGTATATTTTGAAGCTTAAAAACCAAACTAGTATTTTTCAAAACAAAACTCTTTTATGAAAACAGATATAAATCTTGTGTATGAGTGTACATGAACTTGAGCAATCCACCAACTAATCTATCCTTTACATTTTATCTAAAAACAAAACCTTGACACTTACAAATATGACACAAGTCTTCTTGGAAATCTTCTCTTAAAGGTCTTCTTCTCCTTCTTGACATGGTCCAAACCTTGATCCAATGAGCTAGACTCCTCTTGAGTACTAGATGCAATCTTGATGCGCGAGCTCTTGAATCAACACGTGCTAGCTCCAAAACTTTAACTTTAAATCCTTTGTTGAAGCTAAACACCAACTAAGATCTTGATCAAATATCTGATACTAATTAAACCAAGATCATTAGTACTATAACTACATGAGTTAATTATCATCAAAACTAGAGTAATGGGCCTTCGGGCCAAAAATCTCCCCCTTTTTGATGATAACAAAACTCATGGAGTTATATATGCATAGTTAAAGTTAAGCTTCATAGAAGCTCTCCCTTAACTTATGCATAGTAATAAACAAATAGATATACAATAAAAGCTCTTAAATTAAACAAACATGTATGTATATACAAGGAGATAAACATGCATAAAACTCATAAAACTTGCAAAATCATTCTTCTCCTTTTTGTATAAACTTTCCAATACCTTCTTCTCCTTTCTGTATAAACATGCATAAACTTAATACATGCATAAACTCAATATATACATAAACTCAATTTCTAAATATGTATAAATAAACTCAAAATCATTCTCCCCTTTTTGTCAATCATCAACAAAGGGGTGAAAAACAAATCAACAAGAAAGATATATATGCGATATACATTCATGAAGAGGAAGATGGTAAGTTAGCTCCCTTGTATACATGCATTACATGAAGAAGTGATGACAAAATCCTAACTCACATAAAGTATAATATGCAATACATAAGTGGAGATGTTAAGCTCCCCCTCCACACGTGTATCACATAAAGAAGAGATGTCAAGCTCCTCAATATAAGATACACTCAACATGAATCTATATATAGAAGATATGTTAAGCTCCCCTTGCATATAAACAATACATATCAAAACATTTTTAAAAATCACTTTAAAGACAAATTTTGAATTTTCTTAAATAAATTTTAAGATGCCAAAACAAAATTTTAAGATATCACAAGATTATTGATACCAATTGAAATTGGAAATTTTTGATACCAATTGAAATTGAAACATTTATAAATTTTGATACCAATGAAAGTAAAATATTTTATATTTTGATACCAATTGAAATATATGATAAATTTTGATACCAAATAAAAGGTAAAATATTTTTGATACCAATTGAAATCGAAACCCAATTGAAATCAAAATATATTGATACCAATTGAAGTATATTGTAAATTTTGATATCAAATAAATGGTAAAATATGAACTATATTTTGATACCAATTGAAAATAATGCATAAGCTTATTAAAATATCAATTGAGATACCAATTGAAATCAAGATTTAAGTCAAGCTTAGCATAAATGTAATTTCTGCTTTAAACAAGTAAGGGTATTGTAAATCAAGCACAATCAAATTATATATATGTATGAAAAATGAAAATACCAATTGAAATTGATATTATTTGAAAGAAGCATACATATATAAGAAAACATATATGAGTATACAAAGATGAAGTAACATGAAGATCATGTGTATAACTCATATCTATACCACCCTATTCATGCACATGTTAAAAGATTTTCAATGAGGCTCACAAGGCGTGGTCGCCCATCCATCCGCCCTTAAAGGGTTGGTAGGGGTTTTCAAAAATAAGAGTTTGAAAATATTTTGCATAATTTGAAAACTCTACCCATTGAAGAATTCATAACTAGTTTAAAATAAATTTTGAAAAACTAGTTAAAGATTTTTCAAACATGAAAACAAAACATATTTATCTCATGAATCATACTAAATACACAAAAGTTGACACTCGAAATCTATAAAGCTCAAATATGTGCTCATGAAACAAAATCATAAGTAAACAAAAATAATTTGAGTGTACAAATATTATTTGATTAGCATAATCATGAAAAATAGTCAATAAGGCTCAAAACAAACATGATTATCTTTTATCAAAAGCAAAAAATGTATTTTTCATTTAAAACAAACTTCAGGGTATATGTATGTTTTATCCAAAATTAAAAATATTCATACATATCCAAAACATAAAAGAGTCTATAATATAATTTACATGAAGGCAAGAGACTCAAGGGTATTCATATATATTTATTATTTTTAGACAAGAATAACATATACATGAAGCAAAACATGCATAAGAATAGGGAAAACAAGTTAAAATACACAAATCATCAAAATTAGGCTATACTAGTACATCTAATGGGTACAAATGAGCAATTTAGTACAAACATTCAGTAATCAAATGTGGCTCACTAGTTGTACGAGTATATGCACAAGTTTTAATAAAAATATACATTTAAACATGTAATCAAAAGATGAAGTGCAAAACCATAAACAAACAGGATTATTAAGGTAAATGCACATGTTTTAGAGTAATGATATACACAATAGCTAAACTAAAATGAGAACACAAAATATGAATCTATATGCATATGGGTGTATCTCAATTACTATACATGTATGTCATAAGTCTAAATAACATGGCATTTTAATAACAATCATGAAAAACATGCTAAAAATCAATAATCTAAAAGCATGTAAACAAATAACAAGTTAGAGATAGTTACCAAAACCGTTAGGGCACATCTCTATATCTCCAAACCATAGTGGTCCTCCCACCAAACTTCCTTGATAGTGATGCATTAATTGTATGTCTATCTAGCCCATGCATCCCCCACCAAGGCACCAGACCTCTCACGTCATGTGAGAGCCCATACCTACATCAAACAAAAGAGGTGGGGACTTTGGTACCCATTTTCTTTTGGGTCCACGCGGGTTAACATTGTTCGGAACCCAAACATTTTTATTAGCAATATTTAAAGAATTTACCTTATCATAACAAAACTTTACTAAATGGCCTTTGTGGCCGCAATGTGTACAGATGTACACTCTAGAATGCACATGAGAGTGAGTGTGATCATGATGTGCAAAGTGTGCTGATCGGTCACGTATATTGCATACATATTGTCACATTACCATGCTTTTTATCTAAATAAATCATATTAATAAGTCCTATTTTTTTATAAAATGCAGGCCCATTGCTAAAGGATAGGAAAGAGAAACGAACCCAAAAGCCCATCAAATTCTGATTTAATACAGAATAAATTTGAAATCAAGAAATCAGGGCAGATCTTGGCAAATTAGAGAGGTTGAAGATCAGTTGAAATGGATCTTCTCAAATCAAGTGGTTAAAGTCAACAATCAAAGATCTTTTCGTCAAATCCAGGAGTTAAAACAGTGAATCTAGTAAGACAAAAAAGAGTCTAAGCCCACGCCAACCGCATCTCCACCAGGATGTGCCCACTTGGCCACATCCTGATCGCGGATCCGCGGCCCAATCCGCGAATCCGTGGCTTGTTAGTGGAGATAAGGGGAGCGTTTGCTCCCCTTATCTCCTCACTCCTTTCCCTCTGGGGTTTTGCCTATAAAAGGCAGGGTTCTGTACAGAAAAAGGGACCGAAACTTAGATTTAGATTTTCTCTTTATTTTTAAGGTTTTAGGCTCTTTATTAGATAGTATAGAAGTTGTAACTCTATTTTGTAATTTGTAGTTCAGTTTAAATACCAGTGAGAGAGAGAGGAATTGAGTGATTGTATTCTGAAGATTGAAGTGACATCAATAAAAGGATCAAGCTTTCTCTTCTTCCACTCCATTTCACGGTATGTCTTACTTTATTTACTTGGATTATTTTTCATCTTCCATGAGTAGCTAAATTAGTTTTCTGGGCTCACTATTATTCCTCTCTCCGATCCTTCTTCTTTTTTGAATGGTTTTGACGAAAAAACCCAATGAATCATTTGCATGCCTAAACTAAGCCTTTCTTGTTTAAAGTGTTCTTGAAGGCACATGAGGATGGGTTTGGATTTTAAACTTCTACTTCTTTTAAAAACGTCTCTTGAACTTATTTTTATCTCATACTTGAACTACTTGATGATTTAATATTCACTTCAAAACGATTTCTTAAAGAAAAGAGTTAACTTTTCTAAACTATCTTAAGTGCTTTGCTTAAAACTTTCTAAACTCAATCTTATGTTTTTGCCTATGATCAAGTTGAGGTACTAAGAATTTCAAGAGAAGAACACATTGTTGAGTAGTAAGATAGTGAGCCCAGATCTTCTTCGTATATTAAAAAACAACAAATCACTCCTCAAGCTTTATAAAAAATCACCTTTTCCAAAGCCTTCTCTAAATTTGTAATTTTTCTTTTAATCATCTCCCTCTCTCCATTCTCTTTTTCAACTTAAAAGAAAGACACCAACTTCATTCTTTGTTACTTGACAAAAACATTGAAAATCTTCTATCACATTCCTCCTCGTGGACACGACCCGTTAGCCCAAAGCTACACGGTAATTCTTATCATTTTGATTTTACAATCAAATTTTGGCGTCGTTGCCAGGGAGGGAACGATGTATTTGTTTTTTTAACAAGTTTGGTGTCTTATTTCAGGGACGTCAATATTCAGATTTGGCACTCAAGTTTTGCAAGAGAAGACTTGGTATTATGTTCCCCTACTCTCGAAAGTAGGAAACAGAATTTCAAGAAATTGTGTTGCAAAAATTGAAATTTTTTTGGACTACTAAAACTCTTTTTTTACAGGACATATTGTTTGCAAAAATAAAGTTTTTGTGTGTTATTATTCTTTCTATATCTGATATTTATAATCCCTATTTTAATCCAATAGTAATCTGAGTGATTGTTAATTGCTTAAAAAAATGTTTAGACTTGCATTCTAGGCATTTGTCTAATTACGTTTACTTTACAATTACTGTTGAAGATAGCTAGAGATAAGGTATGTATGCATAGCATATAGTTTAGGAAACATTCTTGGGTGATATTTGCTTTTGAATGCTACTTTTCTACATCTTGCACACTTTGCACAATCAATTCTAAGGGCAAAACCCAAATCAAAATAAGGTGGGGAAGTCATTACCCTTCCTTAGCCCACAAACTATCTTCAAGCACGCACAGCCTAAGCCTAGTTTAAAATCTGATAGACGTTAGCCATAGGGACATCTCGAACTCACTCAGAGATTATCCTAAGGAGGAAGATGTTAGAATTTGACTCTTGCCAAATCAGTGTCTAGAAAAGGGATTGAGGGGCGAAACCCTGAAGGCTGGTGGTTTGGCTTAATTAGGCCCGTCACTTTTGCGCGGATACCTCCCACCAATCTTGCCCTGACCTGGCTGATTAGCTTGAGGTCAAAGTCTGCATTATTCCTCCTGTGGACAATCAACCAGTTAGGAGTTGTCTAGGTCAAGGTTACCTTAAACTAGGCTTGGTTGTTTTCTCTTCTTGACTATTGGTGAACTTGTTTGTGATTGTGTTTGTGTATGCAAGTGTGGTCAAGAGACCCTAATTCATCTAGGTTAACTAGAAACACATCACCACTCAAGTTCGAACCAAGACCAAATTCGGTTATGGCTCAACCGACATCTTTACAGGATAGGTTCTGTCCCATTAGAACATCACTTCCATCCTGCATCCAACTTCCATCGGTTGGTGGACACTACTTTGAGCTTAAGCCTCAGTTCATCAACACACTCCCTAAGTTCCATGGCTTAGAGTCCGAAGATGCTTATTTCTTCATAATAGAATGTGAGGAAGTATGCTTAATGATGAAAATCTCACACCTTGCAGATGATGCTATTAGGTTGAGATTTGTCCCATTTACTCTTAAGGACTTAGCTAAGAAATGGCTCTATAGCTTAGCGGCCGGCTCTATCACATCCTGGGATGGTTTCATCAAGGTCTTCTTGAAGAAGTCTATCCAATTCATAAGACCGCTCTCGTTAGAAAAAATATCATGCAATTCAACTAAGAACCTAGTGAACCGTTTTGGAGATACTTTGAATGCTTCAAATACCTCCTTGTCAAATGTCCTCATCATGGAATAGAGAAATTGCGACAATGCCAAATTCTTTATGATGGTTTAGGCTACTCAACCAAGACCGTTTTAAAAAGCATGTGCCAGGGGGATTCTTGCAGAAGGATGAGCATGAAGGATGGGATTTATATGAGAATCTAGCTGGAAAGACCATCCAATGGGAACCTACTAGTGAAAGCTCTAGGAATCCAAACTCTATCTCTTCAAAAGGAGGTCTCCATCCAATTAAATCATCCATAGCTAATGAGGCTAAGTTAGCTAATCTAGCGAGAAGACTGGAAGTTTTAGAAACTAAGGAACTAAGTCCAATCAATCAAGTCAGCCCGAATCAATTTCTAACTCCAGGTTGTACTTATTGTCAGGCCATGAATCATGTGTTTGAGGAGTGTCCTGTGTTTCAAGCTCAACAACACTTTTCAGAACCGATGAATGCGGCCTTTTCAAGGCCGAACAATGATCCTTACGCTCCAACGTACAATCCTGGCTAGAGAAATCACCCAAATTTCTCATGGAGCCAACACAACAATGACCACCCATGGTCAAACCAGGCAAGCCACTTCCATCATCCCAATAATTCTTTCAATCATCAACCCAACTTTCCAAATTACCCTCACAATTCTCCCAACAATTTTTTAAATTATCAACAAAATTTTCCCAACCAAGCTCCACCATCTTCCTTCCAGAATCCTCAGCTTGAAAGGGCAATGACTAATTTTGAGAGAAATATGGAAAGGTACATGAAGAACCAAGATTCCCTCATGCAAATAATATAGAGGCTAGAGGGTCAAATGAGCCAGGTAGCCAATCCACAACATGAGAGGCAAAAGGATACCTTGCCCAGTCAACCAATTATGAATGCTAGGAATTCTCAACAAGCTCATTTGGTTGAGGATCAATCATTAAATCAATGTAATACTGTTCATACATTGAGGTCGGAAAGAAAGTTGATAACCAAGTGTCAACACCACCCAATCCCAGTCAGCACAATCACACTCCAGCATCCACCTCATCTAGTCCCAATCCTTTCAAATCTGACGAATCTGAAACAGGTAAGTTGATTGAAGCTTTACCTGCAAAAAAAATACGAAACTTCAGAACTTTTAATAAAAATGTGCAAGTGCTCAATTCTTACCGCTATAGCAAGTGGCTATGCGGGTCATGATCCACAAGGAGGGTTTTGCGATAGAAGCGTTCACGGTTCTTTATTGAAATCTTAATGAAGACAAAATGAAAGTTCTTCTTTGTTTTTAAGAAAGAAAAATAAAAAAACGAGTTATGTTAAAGTTAGAAAGAAAACGGTAGAATGAGAAAGTGGAGAGAATCAGAAAGCGACTATGTACAAATGAGTTGAAAAAGAATGATTTGGAAGAGGTAGTGTTGGTGATTTACTTTACAGAAATAAAAGAAAAGAAAGAAGATGAAAGAAGTACTCACCTAGTTTGGTTGATGACTTACCTGGAACCCTTGCATGTTCTACCTTGCTTTGGAGGCGTTCAACGCATAGGTCATAAGATAGAGCTCAGTCCCTGTTCGCATTATATCATCAAGCCTTACAAGAATGAAGTGATACGGATCTTAAGGAGGAGAACGTCTTCATGAAGTATCGTTGGCACTCACAAAGGCTTTTGTATACTTACACTTCTGAATTCACTTGCAAGCTCATCAAAAACAAAAGAGGTAAAGTAGAAAGAGGAAGAAGAAAACAAAAGAAAATACGAACATAAATAAATTACCTTTTATTGCCTGAAACGATGGAAGAAAGGAGGAGTGTACATCGGTGTCACTCTCAACATAAGCCTCTCTCTCTTACTTACATGAATCTTCATCTAACCTAAGCTTACATACAAATTACATAAAAAGAAAAGAAAAACCTAAACTACAAGAAATGAAAACTAGGCTAAATCCTATCTCTGCATGGTCGTCCCATTTTCAGCGCAAAGACTGCCTTTTTATAGGCAAAAACCCAACATGCAGGATCCCGGGGAGATCAGGGGAGAAAACGCTTCCCCTAACTCCACAACCAAGCCGCGAAAACGCGGCTTTGGCTGCGTTTCCGCGGCCAGGGTGTGGCCAGGTGGCCACACCCTGTTGGTGGGTCTTGCTGGATTTCCCTTCTGCTTTTATCTTCAGTTGGTTGCTTCGTTTGAGTCTGGGATTTGACGAAATGGCCTTTGATTTTTGCTTCAACTGTTCGATTCTGAGAGGATTCTTCTCAACCGGTTTTCAACCTCTTGATTTTTCCTGATTTACTGAGCTCGAATTAATTTTGATTTAATTCAGAATTCTGGTGGGCTTTTTGGCTCATTTCTCTTCATCTCCTTAAGGAATGGGCCTGCAAATAAATTAAACATTTAATTAGGACAATGCAGATTTTATTCTATAATAAGTATGGAAATATGATACTAAATATGCAACATTAGCGACCAATCACACCCAATACCTATCTTTTGCTCGTCCTCGAGCAAAACAACTAAACTATACTAAAGATTATTAGACCACTTTCGCAGGTCACGCGATTACACTGAGCATGTGCAACAAGCCGTTAAACCTCTAGGTTTCCCCTAGAGAACGAGTTTTGTCTCGTGAGGGTTTTTAGCGGATTACACCCACAAAATCCATAAAGAAAGGGAAACAAAGAGTTAGTATTTTCGAAAAGCATTTTGAAAGAGAAAAATATTTGAAATATAATTGTAAGATTTAAGCAATCTATAAGTTATAGGAAAGCTAAATTTTTCATTCCTAAACTTAGTCTCTATTCAAAAATTTGTTATCAATCAAAGTAAGGAGTCAAGTTGTACTTCTCATCTAGTCTTTTACTTTACCCTAAGTCATATGCACCTTGTGACTGTGAAACTTTTGACTAAGGGTTCATTAACTCTAACTCTTATGCCTTATTTATTTATATATATACATATGTTTTTTTTCTTTTTTTGGTGGTATTATTCCTTAGTTCTATTAGGCTTTCTAATCTGCTCATGTAACGAGCCTTTAATCGATGACTCCCAAACAAAACGATCTTAGGGCACCAGGTGAGAAAACACCCCAAGGACTTAAGGACTCGAGCAAATAAGGCCACAAAACTAAGGATTTTATTATATGAACCACTTTTAGGCGTGAATACTTATGCTTAATTAGGCACAAATACCCAGCTTAATCAAAGGATTTTCTATATATATATTTTTTCTTTTCAAACTTATCTAATCATCTTTCGCATAAATACTAAGGCTTGCTTAAGCCAAAGCACCTAGCTAATCAATAATTAGACTTGTTCATTTTTCATAGATATTTTTTTCTTTTTTTCTTTTTTTTTATATATAAGGCATAAGAATCTTTGTTTTTGAACCCTAAGTGTGTAAGTGTATGAAGTGTGCATATTTCATTACGGTAAAGATCAAGACTAAATTACTTTGACAAATTTTCTTCCTAACCCTAAAAATCAAACAAATAATCTTATTTTGACCAAGTATAAGAAATCCTAATTTGGATTTTCCTATTCCTTAAAATTAACTTAATTTCTTACAAAAAATATGTCAAAATATTGTTTCTATTTTCAAAAAGTTTTTTTAAAAGTAAAGAAAATGTTAATTTTTTTTAAATAAAAAGAAAAAACCTAAGTTATGTTAGAACCCTTCCCCACACCTATCTCATGCATTGTCCTCAATGTATGAATTAATGCATAGATGCATGAAAAAGAAGAAAGGGAAGGAAAATGTTACCTTAAGGTGGTGGTTCCGGTGGTAGTCTGATTGGTCCACGAAATGTGGCCAATCAACTTTTCGTGGGGTTCGGAGGAACCCACCAGAATTTTCTTTAATATAACCCATTAAGATTGTGTATCCCTGAAGGATTTTTATTAAGTATTTGACCCCATCTAATTTCCAAATTCCATAACAAATTTCAGAGTCAAATTTGTCAACCACCTCGTCCCAGAATGGAGTGTGAAAAGATAGAATGATTGACGTGAACTCAGGATGTACAGGAACTAATACCGACTCAGGAAGGTGACTTAAGTCAAGTAAAGGATCAGGAGTCGAGATTGGTTCAAGAAGTGTGTCCAAGTCAAGAAGTTGAAACTCAAGTCCATATTGATTTTCCAACAATGGAATGTGACTTAATATTGGTGATTCAAGTTCATGAATGATAGGTGGGGGAATCAAAACTGACTCTAAAATATTACTTAAGTTTGGTAACAAAACAGGAGTCAATATTGATTCAGAAAGTTGAACTGGATCACAGATTTGAGAATCTAGGTCACATATCTCATTGAGTTCAATATCAAAAAAATGAGAACTTGCCAATTTGTCAATAGGATTTTCAAAAGTGTAAAATTGGTCAAGTTCAATATGATCATCAAAAATAGGTGATTCAATTTCATGATGAATTGGCACAGGATCCAATGTTGACTCGGGGAAAATATTGAAGTCAGGTGAAGACACCGGAGTCATTATTGAATCAGGAAGTAAAACTGTATCACTAAGTTGAGGTTCATGATCATATTCATTTTCAAGTTCGATTTTAGGAAAAGGATAACTTGCCAAACTGTCAATATTCTTTTCAAAATTTGGAGTTTGGGCAAGTTCAAATGATTGTTCTGAAATGGAACTTTGATTTCCAAAACAACCTGACTCTTCGGCTCTAACAGAATGGTTAGTGACATCAGAACTGGTCAAACGATGGGAACGTAAAGATTGGACCATCATATCTATGTCACGATTACGAGCGTTTTGAGCCTGAGTCATGGCTTCAAGCATCTTTTCATAGTTGATAGGCTCATTGTTTTGATGAAAAGATGAAGTATTGTCTTAGAATGGTGGTGAAATTGTGAGTCCATCAGATTTTGAGATTTGTGTTTGGACTCACGCATACTCATTTCCAAAATTGATAGCTTTCTATTTTGGACTGGTGGAACTGAGTATGAATCTTGGAAATATTGTGGACTAGGTGGAGAAGGAGGACAAGTTGGTTGAAAATTGGACTCGGGGTAGGTGAATCCCCACTGACTCTGTGAAGAGTTGAAATCATTATGGAAATTATAGTTATTAGATTGGGGACATGGGTTATATTGATTCGGATAAGACCAATCCGACACACTAGGTTGGTTAAAATTATGATATGCCGGGTTGGTAATATCCGAAAATGAATTTGATGTGTAATATGGATTATTATTGAAGTTGGAAAAATTGTTATTATAAGCCATATCACACAATGGAATACAAACAAAAAGAAAGAAAAACAAACAAATAAACAAACAAAAAAAGAAAAAATTCTAACCTAAGTTAGGGTAGACCTATGACCTAGACGACTCGTAACTGATTAGACTGTCCACGGGAGGTCTAATGCAGACTTTGACCACAAGCTAATCAGCCGGGTCAGGGCAAGGTTGGTGGGAGGTTTTCCGTCAAAGACGTTCCTTAATTAAATAACCACCAACCTTCGGGCTTTCGGCCCTTAATCCTTTCCTAGACACTGATTTGGCAGGAGTCAAATTCCAACACCTTTTCCCTTAGGATAATCTCCTAATTGAGTCCGAGATGTCCCTAGGGCAACGTTTACTCATTTTTAGTTAGGCTTGGGTTAGTGAGTGCTTGGAATCTGATTTTTGGGCTAAGGAAGGGTGATTAAATCCCCACCTTATCTTGTTATAGGTTAGTGCCCTTAAGATAAGTTTGTGCAAGTGTACAAGATATGTAAATAAGATTCACTCAAAGCAATGAAGATCAACCAAGAGGTGAGTCCTATTCTACATGCAATGCGAACGTACCTTGCTCCAGCACTCTTCAACAGTAAAATAAAAGAATTGAAAAGACACGTGCCTAAAATGCAAACGTCTAATCAATTTCTTATCTTTTTCAAAAAGTATTTTACTGTTGGTTTATTAGCAGGCTTATGGTGATGGCATATAAGAAAAAACAAATTGCAGAAAACTAGAATTTTGAAAGTTAAGCAGCCCTGCAAAAAACAACGTTAGTAGTCAACTCCTTTTTGTCGCGGATCCGCGGCTTGGGCCGCGGAAACGCGGCAAAGCAGAGGGTAATTGGTCTCTGCTTTCTAGAGCAGAGGCCCAATACCACTTATATGTTACTGCAATCTTAATTTCCTGCTTTGTTTGCCTATAACCTGCAACAGAGAAGAAAGTTCGTTTTAGTTCTAAAAAAATTTTCAATAAAAATCAGATTTCAATAAAAACGTTACCCTCCCCGGCAACGGCGCCAAAATTTTGATTGAAGCTTTACCTGCACAAAAAATACGAAACTTCAGAACTTTTAATAAAATGTGCAAGTGCTCAATTCTTACCGGTATAGCAAGTGGCTATGCGGGTCGCGATCCAATAGGAGGGTTTTGCGATAGAAGCGTTCACGGTTCTTTATTGAAATCTTAATGAAGACAAAACGAAAGTTCTTCTTTGTTTTTAAGAAAGAAAAATGAAAAAAACGAGTTATGTTAAAGTTAGAAAGAAAACGGTAGAATGAGAAAGTGGAGAGAATCAGAAAGCGACTATGTACAAATGAGTTGAAAAAGAATGATTTGGAAGAGGTAGTCTTGGTGATTTAATTTACAGAAATAAAAGAAAAGAAAGAAGATGAAAGAAGTACTCACCTAGTTTGGTTGATGACTTACCTGGAACCCTTGCATGTTCTACCTTGCTTTGGAGGCGTTCAACGCATAGGTCATAAGATAAAGCTCAGTCCCTGTTCGCATTATATCATCAAGCCTTACAAGAATGAAGTGATACGGATCTTGAGGAGGAGAACGTCTTCATGAAGTATCGTTGGCACTCACAAAGGCTTTTGTATACTTACACTTCTGGATTCACTTGCAAGCTCATCAAAAACAAAAGAGGTAAAGTAGAAAGAGGAAGAAGAAAACAAAAGAAAATACGAACATAAACAAATTACCTTTTATTGCTTGAAACGATGGAAGAAAGGAGGAGGGTACATCGGTGTCACTCTCAACATAAGCCTCTCTCTCTTACTTACATGAATCTTCATCTAACCTAAGCTTACATACAAATTACATAAAAAGAAAAGAAAAACCTAAACTACAAGAAATGAAAACTAGGCTAAATCCTATCTCTGCATGGTCGTCCCATTTTCAGCGCAAAAACTGCCTTTTTATAGGCAAAACCCAACATCCAGGATCCCGGGGAGATCGGGGGAGCAAACGTTCCCCCTAACTCCACAACCAAGCCGCGGAAACGCGGCTCTGGCCGCGTTTCCGCGGCCAGGGTGTGGCCAGGTGGCCACACCCTGTTAGTGGGTCTCGCTGGATTTCCCTTCTGCTTTTATCTTCAGTTGGTTTCTTCGTTTGAGTCTGGGATTTTGACGAAATGGCCTTTGATTTTTGCTTCAACCGATCGATTCTGAGAGGATTCTTCTCAACCGGTTGTCAACCTCTTGATTTTTTCCTGATTTACTGAGCTCGAATTAATTCTGATTTAATTCAGAATTTTGGTGGGCTTTTGGGCTCATTTCTCTTCATCTCCTTAAGGAATGGGCCTGCAAATAAATTAAACATTTAATTAGGACAATGCAGATTTTATTCTATAATAAGTATGGAAATATGATACTAAATATGCAACATTAGCGACCAATCATAAGTCAACAGTCAGGTGTACAAGCCTATAGTACCATTTCCTAATAGGCTAAAGAACAACAAACAGAATTCACACATGGATAAAATAATTGAGATCTTCAACCAAGTGAAGATAAATGTGCCACTCCTTGATGCCATCCAACAAGTCCCATCCTATGTAAGATCTTAAGGACATGTGCACCAAGAAGAGAAAAACTAATGTACCCAAGAAAGTCTTCTTAGCCACTAACATTAGTGAGTTATTGTCGGATCCAATCCCTATCAAGTACAAGGATCTGGGTTGTCCCACCATTGCCTGCACTATAGGACAAGCCGAGATTAGTCACGCACTTCTTAACTTGGGAGCGAGTATTAACCTGCTTCCATTCTCAGTTTATCAACAACTCGGGTTGGGCGATCTTAGTCCAACTCGAATCACAATCTAACTAGCTGACCGTTCTATGAAAGTTTCAAAGGGAGAAATTAATGATGTCCTTATCCGGATCGGAGAGTTTATCTACCCAGTCGATTTATAGTTCTTGAGACACAACCTGTGTCCAATCCTATGGCTCAAACTCCTGTTATTCTATGACGCCCATTCCTTGCTACTGCCAATGCTATTATTAATTGTAGGAATGGGTCTATGAGATTAACCTTTGGGGACATGACTAGAGAAGTCAATGTCTTCAACCTAAAAAAACAACCTCGTAAGATAAGAGACCAAACATTTGAGGTAAACTTTGTTGAAAATAATTGTGATGAAAAAAGTGAAGGTATAGAGAATGAGTCTCTGTTTCTTGATGAATTATTTAAGAATGAATGTGATTATCTTAATGATAAGGCATATGTCAGAGATCCTATGTTTAGTGTCCCCTTTAAAAAAAGAAAATGTGATTTGAATATCTTCACTTTCGCTGAGATAACCAATATATATCACATGAGAATATAATTCAAGAACCTTCGATTGACAGACTCTTTGAAAACCTCTTCGAAGAAGAACTCATGTATTTAGATGAACCAACTAGGGATATTTTGGTTAATTACACATCTCCAGGGGAAAGTGTTGACCTAAGCTTTGAGGAGATATATGGAACTGAGTTAGAATTTTAGGCATCATAGTGAGGAAGTTTCAACTGAGAAGTATGGTGGAGATCAATTTTTGAATAATGAATGTAGAAATATGAGGAAGAAAAACCTAAAGAAGGTGAGACTGGCGAGGAAGAGAGCTAAAATGACAAAAAAATTGGCCTCCCTACTATGCCTTATAAAGGTGACCAATTGGAATGATGGGAAGAGAGCTAGAGGATGAGACCGAAAAAGATCTAGGTGTGGGAGAAACTTGATGTTGTACATATTTTTGTATAATATATGCACCTCTTTTACATTTCATTTCATGCATCTATACATTTCTTTCATACATTGGGGACAATGCATGAGATAAGTGTGGGGGAGGGCTCTAACATGACTAATATAACAAAAAAATAATTTTGAAAGGTAAGAACAATATTTTGATATATATTTTTGTAAGAAATTAAGTCAATTTTAAGGAATAGGAAAATCATAATTAGGATTTCTTATACTTGGTCAAAATAAGATGACTTGTTTGATTTTTAGAGTTAGGAAGAAAATTTGTGAAAGTAATTTAGTCTTGATCTTTACCTTGATGAAAGATGCACACTTTATATACTTATACACTTAGGGTTCAAAAACAAAGACTCTTATGCCTTATAAAAAAAAAATATGTATATCTATGAAAAGTAAACAAATCTAATTATTGATTAGCTAGGTGCTTTGGCCTAAGAAAGCTTTGGTATTTATGCAAAAGATAATTAGATAAGTTTGAAATATATATATATAAATCCTCTTATTAAGCTGGGTATTTGTTCCTCATGAAGCATAAATATTCACGCCTAAAAATGGTACATTTTATAAATAAAAATTCTTGGTTTCGTGGCCTTGTCTGCTCGAGTGTTTAAGTCCTTAGGGTGTTTTCTCACCTGGTGCCCTAAGACTGTCCAGTTTGGGTGTCACCGACTAAAGGCTCGTTATGTGGGCAGATTAGAAAGCTTAATGGAGTTGAGGAATAATACCACCAAAAATAAATGTAAATAAGGCATAGGAGTTAATGTTAAAGAACTCTTAGTCAAACTTCACGGTCACGAAGGTGCATATGACTCAGGGTAAAGTGGTAGACTAGATGAAAAATACAATTTGACTCCTTACTTTAATTTGACATGTTTTTGAATAGAGACTAAGTTTAGGAATGAAAAGTTCGATATTCCTATAACTTATAAATTACTTGAACTATAACAAATATACCTTAAATATTTTCTTTCTTTTCAAAATGCTTTTCGAAAATACTAACATTTTTTCTCTTTCTTTATGGATTTTGTAGGTGCAATCTACTGAAAACCCTCACGAGACAAAACTCGTCCTCTAGGGGTAACCTAGAGGTTTAACGGCTTGTTACACATGCTCAGTGCAATCGACTGACCTGCGAAAGTAGTCTAATAATTGATTAGGATTAGTTTAATGTCTTGCTCGAGGGCGAGCAAAAGATAAGTGTGGGGATGTGATCGATCACGTATATTGCATACATATTGTCACATTACCATGATTATTATCTAAATAAATCATATTAATAAGTCCTATTTTTCTTTATAAAATGTAGGCCCATTGCTAAAGGGTAGGAAAGAGAAACGAGCCCAAAAGCCCATCAAATTCTGATTTAATTCAGAATAAATTCAAAATCAAGAAATCAGGGCAGATCTTGGCAAATAAGAGAGGTTGAAAACTGGTTGAAATGGATCTTCCCAAATCAAGTGGTTAAAGCCAACAAACAAAGATCGTTTCGTCAAGTCCAGGAGTTGAAATAGTGAATCCAGCAAGACAAAAGGGAGTCTAAGCCCACGTCAATCGCATCTCCACCAAGATGTGGCCACTTGACCACATCATGGTCGCGGATCCGCGACTTGTTGGTGGAGATAAGGGGAGCGTTTTCTCCCCTTATCTCCTCACTCCTTCCCCTCTGGGGTTTTGCCTATAAAAGGCAGGGTTTTGTGCAGAAAAAGGGACTGAAACATAGATTTAGTTTTTCTCTTTGTTTCTAAGGTTTTAGGCTCTTTGTTAGATAGTATAGAAGTTGTAACTCTGTTTTGTAATTTGTACTTCAGTTCAAATACCAGTAAGAGAGAGGAATTGAGTGATTGTATTCTAAAAATTGAAGTGACATCAATAAAAGGATTAAGCTTTCTCTTCTTCCACTCCATTTCACGGTATGTCTTGCTTTATTTACTTGCATTGTTTTTCATCTTCCATGAGTAGCTAAATTAGTTTTATGGGCTCACTATTATTCCTCTCTCCGATCCTTCTTCTTTTTTGAATGGTTTTGATAAAAAGACCCAATAAATCATTTGCATGCCTAATCTAAGCCTTTCTTGTTGAAAGTGTTCTTGAAGGCACATGAGGATGGGTTTGGGATTTTAAACTTTTACGTCTTTTAAATACGTCTCTTGAACTTATTTTTATCTCATACTTGAACTACTTGATGATTTAATATTCACTTCAAGACGATTTCTTAAAGAAAAGAGTTAATTTTTCCAAACTATCTTATGTGCTTTGCTTAAAACTTTCTAAACTCAATCTTATGTTTTTGCCTATGATCAAGTTGAGGCACTAAGGATTTCAAGAGAAGAGCACATCGTTGAGTAGTGAGATAGTAAGCCCAGATCTTCTTCGTATATTAAAAAATAACTAATCACTCTTCAAGCTTTATAAAAAATCACCTTTACCAAAGCCTTCTTTAAATTTGTAATTTGTCTTTTAATCATCTCCCTTCTCTCCATTATCTTTTTAAACTAAAGAAAGACACCAACTTCATTCTTTGTTACTTAACAAAAACACCGAAAAGCTTCTATCGCATTCCTCCTCATGGACCTGACCCGTTAGCCCAAAGCTACACGGTAATTCTTATCTCTTTGATTTTACAATTATGTGCATATGAGTGCCGTGGGTGACGTGCATGAACATGTGGAGCTTGTTTCTTTTGAAACAAGGTTTCCAATCTATTATGGTTAAATGCACAATTGCTCAAAGTTGAGCTCAAACAATCTATTCTATTTTTCAAAAATTGAATCTCATTTTTATCAATAGTAGCATGAAAAGCATGGCGAGAATGAGAATCAACACTCTTTTTCTTTTTAGAAATATTTTCCTTTTCTTTTGAAACAAATTTTCGTTTCAACGAGTTGTTTTCTTCCAAAATAATTTCCTTTTCTTTTTCCACCAAAACAATTTTATTTTTCAAAGAAGTATTTCCTTCACAAAGATCATTTAATTTAGAAGTCAAGGAAATATTATCCTTTTTCAACATATCATTTTCTTTTGAAATACATTCCAATTTATTTTGAAAGGAATCTTTTTCTTTTACATGGAATCAAATTTACTTCTCAATTTCTTATTATCCTTTTAAGCAAGTCATATTTTTCAAGAAGTTATTGACAAAATGAAGCAAGATCATCATATGACAAGTCAACATCCTCATCAAGCTCGGATTCGGAGTTTACCTCAAGCGGGTTATCCCTTGGACCATGTAGCACAAGGTGGAAGTATCACTTCCATCATCCGAGTCACTCCCCACATAATATTGCTTTTGTTCGCCAAGAGAGACTATAGTGTTCCATACTACAAAAGCCGAATCAAAGTTAGAAACCCAAGAAAAATATTCATCATTTAGGGTTGACTTTAAAGCATGGATGGCTTTTGCATTAGTCTCAAGGTGTTTGCCATTTAGACAATATGAATTTTTAATAGTGGCAAAATAAACATGAATCCCTAAGGCTTTGAGGTACATTGACATCTTAATCTTCCAAGTTGGATGTTAAGAATATCAAAAGTGGGAGGTGACATGAAATCCATGTGTGTGTATAAATATTGTGATTAGCCAAAAATAAGGATCTTTAACTTTAGTTTGTTAGACCCAAATCAAGAGCACCAAGCTCTGATACCAATTGAAATCACCTAGAGGGGGTGAATCGGTGACTAGCTAATCTAATGATGAATTAATGAGAAATTAAAACTATTTATGCAAACTAAAAACTATTAAGCTAAACACACAAGGTATAACACAAGAGTGTAGCTGAATTCCCGGTGAAGGGCTCTGGACTATCTCCTCAAGATTCCTATAGATAAGAGTTGAGGTACTGCTATGGCTCTCTTGGTTGAATACAAGTGTAAGCAAACAACATATATCAATTTAAGCACAAGTATATCAAGCAAGTAATGAATATGAACAATAAGAGCATGCAAGATATAAACACAAGTTATAAATAGAGAAAGCAATCGCAAACACGGGAGATTTATTTCGAGGTTCGAGTACCCTTGCTCTACGTCCCCGCCTTTAACACTATGAAGGATTTTCACTGGAATCGATCCCACCGGATCACTCGGTGCCACAACACCTACAACGAGTTCATACTAGAACTCTTTGGACTCACTAGTCCCTCTCTTGTACCCGCAAGAACTACACACCGCAAGCACACTAGCTTGCTGAGGCTGCTCCTCTACACCGAGCTCTCACTAGAACTCAAAACAATGCGAACCCGCAAGTCTTCCTCCTCAAATACAAGATAGAACACTTGATAATCTAAATACTTTGATCACCTAAAAATACTCTCACAACAACTCTCCTATAAGATAGATATATAGCAATGGAAAGCTCAAGTATGTGTGAGAAAATAGAATTAATTTGGTGGTGAAAAACTTAAGAAATCACTTTTGAAACTCTCTAGATAAACTCTCCTTTTGATTTGGAAATATTGGCTCTAAAACATGTGAAGAAAACCACTGAGATAGGTAGGAAAAATTAGCCCAAAAACTCTCTTAAAATCTTTGTATAAAATAGTCCAAGAGAAGCCCCATTTATAGGCTCCCAAAATATGGCCGTTGGAGGCCAACTCAGTAGCTGACGCTGCTGTCGGTCGACCGCCCGGTCGACCAGCCAATGGTCAGATTTCTGACCGTTGTGCCGTCGGTCGACCAGCCGGTCAACTGAAGCCTGGATACAGAGAGCAGAAGCTCTCTGTCGGTCGATTGCCCGGTCGACCGGGGCCAGATCCAGAGAACAGAGCTCTCTGGCGGTCGACCGGGTTGGTTGACCGGCCCTCCAGCCAAACAAGGCCGTGCACGTCGGTCGACCGCCCGGTCGACCGACAGAAGGCCAGAAAACAGGTTTTTAGGGATTTAAAACTTGGTCTTTTTCTTCAACAAAATCCAATAAATACTCATAAATTCTGCAAAAATAAGTTCATTAATATACTTTGATATAAAGATATGTTTGATTAAAAATCAAAACATATTACAAACATTTTGAACTATTTTTGTAATATAGGAGTTTTGCCTTAAACAAAAACCTGTATTTTTCCAAAACGATTTTTTCAAAAGTTTTTCAAATACAAAAACAAGATATTCTAAATACGTTTGAAGCTTAGTGTGTATGGATATGATCCACTACACATATATGATGAAATATCTATGTTTTTGACATTAAGCTCTAAAATAAGTTTGATAAAACACATGTATATTTGAAGCTTAAAAGCCAAATCGGTATTTTTCAAAACAAAAACACTTTTGTGAAAAAAGATATAAATCTTGTGTGTAAGTGTATATGAACTTGAGCAATCCACCAACTAATCTATCTTTTACATTTTATCTAAAAATAAAATCTTGATACTTACAAACATGACGCAAGTCTTCTTGGAAATCTTCTCTTGAAGGTCTTCTCCTCCTTCTTGACTTGGTCCAAACCTTGATCCAATGAGCTAGACTCCTCTTGAGTACTAGATGCAATCTTGATGCGCGTGCTCTTGAATCAACACGTGCTAGCTCTAAAACTTTGACTTTAAATTCTTTGTTAAAGCTAAACACCAACTAAGATCTTGATCAAATATCTGATACTAATTAAACACAAGATCATTAGTACTATAACTACATGAATTAATCATCATCAAAACTAGAGTGATGGGCCTTCGGGCCAACAAAAGCTCCCCCGGGAAATCGACCAGTTAGGGAGTCGTCTAGGTCTAGATTAACCATAGTATAGGCTTAGTGTTGATTTTCTTTCTTTTTGTTGTTGTTTGCTTTTTTTTTTGTTTGTGATTGTTTGTGAAATGGAATTCTACAATAACAATTTTCTCAATCCTAATATGAATTCATATTTCACACCAACTCCATTTGATTTAGATAATTCCTACCCGGCCTTTTACAATATGAACCAATCAAATACACCGGGTTAGACTTATCCGAATCAATACAACCCATACCCCAATCTTATGCCTATAATTCTAAAAATAATTTCAGCTCATCACAGAGTCAATAGGGATTCACCCCCCCGAGTCAAATTTTCCACCACCTTGTCCAAAATTTTCAAAATTTTCACAATCTCCATTCCTAATTTTGAAGAAAAAATCTGAGTTCGAAAAAAATATAGAAGCCATACAAGCCATGCTTGAGTCCCAACAAAAGAAGCTCAATTCACTAATTTCACAATATTTTCATAATTCATCCTCAGTTTCACCTATTCAACATGACCAACCATCTACCCCGAAAACAAGTATGGAGTGCTTTCGTGAATCTGAGCTACAATCTCAAAATATGTTGGACTCACAGTCTTCACTGTCTTTCCAAAACCAAGATTCTTATACTCTCTTTCTGGAACATCCACTTGAAGAAAAATTACATCTAGAAAAGAGTATAGAAATCTTGCAGGAGTTCGCGTTACACTTTCAAAAATCTTCTTCTCAGTCTATTGATAGGTTGGAAACACAATTGAGTCAATTGGTCAACATTTATAGGAATGAGGAAACTCTCTCTTATCAACCTTTAACTAATCCAAATATCTCTAACTCTATCAATTTGACCCATAACTCTTGTTGTTTGGAAACCAATATTCCTACACTCCCATTTTAGCGCATCCACTTGAAGAAACATCACATCTAGAAAAGAGTATAGAAATATTGCAGGAGTCCACGCTACAATTTAAAAAATCTTCTGCCCATTCTATCAATAGGTTGGAAACACAATTAAGTCAATTGGTTAGCATTTATTGGAATGAGAAAACTCTATCTTATCAATCTATGACTAACTTTATTGATCTGACCTAGGACTCTTGTCATTTTGGACACCAAGATTCAATTTCAGCACACCCATCTGGATTTGTCCAAACTTTAAATGTTGAAAATCCCATTGATATTTTAGCAACTTATCCTTTTCCTGAAATTTAACTTGATAATGAATATGATCCTGAATCTCAACTTGATAATTCAATTTCACTTCCTGATTCAATAATGACTGAGGTGTTTTTACCTAATTTCAGGCTTTTTCTCGAGTCAACATTGGATTCTGTACCAATCCATCGTGAAATTGAATCACCAATCCTTTATGATCATCATATTGAACTTAACCAATTTTATACTTTTGAAAGTCCCATTGACAAATTGGCAAGTTCTCATTTTTATGAAATTGAACTCAATAAGGAATGTGACTTCGATCCTCAAATTTGTGATCCAGTTTAAATTCCTGAATCAATATTGACTCCTATTTTGTTACCCAATTTGAGTAACATTTTAGAGTCAATTTTGATTCCCATACCTGTCATTCTTGAACTTGAATCACCAATCTTAGAAAGTCACATTCCATTGTGAGAAAATGAATGTGTACTTGAGTTTCAACTTGTTGATTTGAACCCGATTCCTGAACCAATTTTGACTCCTAAACCTTTACTTGACTTAAGTCAAATCCCTGAGCCGATATTAGTTCATGTACTTCCTGAGCCCAAATCAATCATTCCATCTTTTCATACTCCATTTGGGACAAAGGTGTTGATAAAATTGACTCATAAATTATTTTAAAAATTTAAAAATTAGATGGGGTAAAATTCATAATAAAAATCATTCATATATACATAATAATAATGGGTTGTATTATAGACGTCTCTGGTGGGTTCCTCTGAACTCCACGCAAATTGGATTGGGCCGCATTTCGTGGACAAATCAGACCACCACCGTAATCACCAACTTGAGGTAATTTTTTCTTTCCTTTATATTTGTTTCATGCATATATACATTCACGATGCATTGAGGACAATGCATGAGATAAGTGTGGGGGAGGGTTTACTAACATAGAGTTTTTTAGATTTTCTTTATTTTTCACTTCTTTTAGGATACTTTTAGAATTCTTCCCTTTTGTATAAGATTTTTCTTTCTTTAAAAAGTTTTTGAAATAAGAGACAAAGTTTTGATCTATTTTAAAGAAAATTAAGATGATCTTAGAAATTAAGGAAGCCTTACATTATGACATATTAAACCTAGTTGAAATAATGGAACTTATTTAAAATTATAGGTTAAGTATAAAAGATTAGAGAGATAATTTTCTTGAATTTTTTGCCTTAGATAGTTTGCACTTTACACAAACATAATTTTTGGGATGGAAAAAAAAGACTAAAATGCCATAAAGTAAAAATAAATAAAAAGAAAAAAATATATATTATATATGAAGAAAAAAATCACTTATTAAGCTGGATAATTATACCTCAAGAAACATGATTATTCACGCCTAACGGTGGTCAAAAGAAATAAATAATCCCCCTTAGTTTTGTGCCCTAGTTTACTTGAGTCCTTAAATTCGAGGGATGTTTTCTTATATGATGCCATAAAACTGTCTGGTCTGGGAGTCATCGGTTAAAGGCTCACTACCCGGGTAAACTAGAAAGCCTAAGAAAACTAAGGGAAGAAAAAGAAGAATATATATATATATATAAATGGCTTGATGGTTAGAGTTGAAATCCCAGAAATCTTCACTATCATAAAGTGTATATTGATCGTAAACATATTTTGCATTCTTTTCATTACACTTCTACATTTATCGTGTAATAAATCTGCTAATTTCCTTGTCTTAAATATTTATTTTGCAGAAGATAATAATGAAGAGAAAGAGGATTAAACCAAATAAATACCAGTTAAAATCAGATTTAACTAGATCTATTTGGTTAGCTGAGGATGATCCCGATCTAATTAGAACAAATCAAGGATTGGGGCAAATGTTCAGCTGAAGATCAGAGCAAATCAAAAAGATAACACCAAATGGAAACCGACAAAATTCAGATTTCTATAAATCCATTTTGGTTAGCTAAAGATCAACTGAGGATAATATCAAATACAGAGAGATAAATGGATAGAGAGAAGATCAACGGATGAGATGAAGCAAGTTTGATTCAGATTCTGACTGGATACATTTTAGTATTTGAATTATAACTTTCGCTACCGAATCTCAAATCTGATGATTCAAGATGATCCAGAAAGCAGACTTATAGAGATATAACTCTTTTGTTGATAATTATTTCTAATTCTGTCATTTGATAAGTGATATTCAGTAATCAACATGCCAACAAACTGCAGATCAGAACTGAATATCCACCTCAAATCAAGTTTAGAGATAAGGAGAGGATTCAAATTCAGAAAAGCCAGCTTTCCTATCTTCATACTCCTCTAACCTCTGTATTTCTTCTATAATTACCAGCAATCTCAAAGGCAAGAGAGAGGACGAAGCAGAGAATTGAACTTAGGCTAATTTGTAGTTATAATTAGGTTTTTATTTTCTTTCATGTAATTTTGTTTTATTTATGTAACTGAGAGGAGAGGATACTTTCATGGAGGAATGAGTCATGGAGGAATGAGAGCAAGTTTGTATAGAAGGTGACACCAGTGTAAGTGATCTTTCTTCCATTGTTATTTGAATCGAATCGAGGTTTCCTTTTCTTTTCTACTCTTATTTTGTTCGCTTCCTCTTTTGTGTTTGTGGATCCAAATGAAACCGATAGCCTCGAAGTTGCCTTCTCCTTGCAAGTGTCGTTGATGGCTTATGGTGATGGACATCCATTTCTATGGTAGTATAGCTCGCCCCTTCATTTCATAGTGTAAATCGTGAATGGGGAAGATCTCATCTGACATGCTTCGCTCGCCTTCAAAGAAAGGTACATCGTCGATACGGGTGAAAGGTAAACAGACGCCGAAGAGGTAAGTATGTTTTTTAGATTTTAGTTTTTCTTCTTTTCTTTTATTTCTTTAGTTTAGATCACCAACACCAACAACACCCAACTCTTTCATCACTCATTTCGATTCTTTGTATATGTCTATTTTTATTTTTCTCCATCTTCTTAATCTACCCCTTTCTTTCTAACTCAACTTTAACTCAATTTTTCCTTTTTTTTTAAAGAACTAAAGAAGAACTTTAACCAAACTTTGTATCTTAAAAGAAGACTTACTAAAAAGCTTCCATCGTTAGTCCTCCTTGTGGATCACGACCCGCATAGCCACTTGCTATTGCGGTAGAATTGAGTAACTTGCACTTTTCATTCTTAGTTCTGAAATTCTGTATTTTTTGAAGAGGTCCAACTTCAATCAAATTTTGGCGCCGTTGCCGGGGAGGGACGGTAAGTAAGTCTCTTTAAAGTTTACATTTTTGGTTAACTTTCTTCTTTATTTTTTTTGTACAGATTTAACAACAAGGAATTCTTGCTGCAGTGGACACAAAAGTGGCCTTGGACTCTGCTCAAGAAAGCACAGCCAAGAAGCCCTCAGATTTGCTACAGTCCTGTAGCAAACTGAGTAAACTACTAACTTGTATTTTCTGCAGGTTAGCTGAATTGCGCAGATTAAATATCTGTAGTATTATTTCCTATTTGATTCACTGTATTTACTTTCTAACCTCAACAGTAAAATGATGATTGTAAATGCTAAAATGATTTAGACTTTGCATTTAGGCATGTGTCTATTTCATTACATTTTCTATGTACTGTTGAAGGTGTTGGAGCAAAGGTACGTGTGCATAGCATCTAGCATAAAAACACTTTTGGATTGTTTACATTGCTTAAGTGTTGCTTTTCTTTGTACACTGCACTAAATTGATCTAAGGGATTGTCCTATAAACAAGATAAGGTGGGGAAGTGATTACGCTCCCTTAGGCCACAAACAATCTCCTCACTCACTAACCCAAGCTTAAATAAAAATGAGTAGACGTTGGCCCTAGGGACATCTCGGACTCAATTAGGAGATTATCTTAAGGGGGAAAGGTGTTGGAATTTGACTCCTGCCAAATCAGTGTCTAGAAAGGGGATTAAGGGCCGAAAGCCCGAAGGTTGGTGGTTACTTAATTAAGGAACGTCTTTGACGGATAACCTCCCACCAATCTTGCCCTGACCTGGCTGATTAGCTTATGGTCAAAGTCTGCATTATACCTCCCGTGGACAGTCTAACCAGTTAGGAGTCGTCTAGGTCATAGGTTTACTCTAACTTAGGTTAGAAATTTTTTTTTTTTTGTTTGTTTTTCTTTGTTTGTGTTTAACATTTATTGTGTGATATGGCTTATAACAATAATTTTTCCAATTTTAATGATAATCCACATTACACCCAAACCTCTTTTTCGGATATTACCAACTCGGCATATCATAACTTTAACCAACCTAGTGTGCCAGATTGGTCGTATCCGAATCATTACATGCCCCAGTCCCAATACTATGAACAAGACTGGAATAATCATCACTACTCTTCACAGAGTCAATGGGGATACAACTCCCCCGAGTCATATTGTCAACTACCCTACCAACATCCAGCTTCATATACTCCTTCTCCCGAACAACCATTAGAAGAATCAATTGACTGGGAAAGAGGATGGAAGCCTTAGATGAGCTTGAGCGACGAATTCAAATTTTAGAAGACTCAAAATCCCGTAACAATTTTCAAGTCGCAGATCCTTACTCTGCTTTTCAAGGAGAACATGCCAACTTAGAAATGAGTATGGAAACCATGATTCAATGTCAAAATGATCCACTCGATATGCTAGAAGCAAGAATTAGTAGATTGGAGAACATGCGTAGGAATAAGGAAACTCTCCATATTCAATCTTTGACTATTCCTAACACTTCTAGACATATTGATGAAAACCAAGAATCATGGTATCTTGAAGAATTTGACTAAGATTCAATTTCACTACAAAGCCTTGAAATTGACCAATATCAACCCATTAACGAATTGGCAAGTTTTCATTTTAATGAGATTGAACTTGATCATGAATGTGAACCCGATCCCCAATTTGTGATTCAATTTCCACCTTCGAATCTATGTTGACTCTGGTATTCTTACCCAATTGGACCAATTTTCTAAGCCAACATTTATTCCCGTACCCATAGATTTTGAAATTGAATCACCAATTTGGATAGTCAGATTCCATTGATGGGAAAAGAATGTGAATATCAATTCTTGGACTTGGACACAACGCTTGAACCAAAACTAACTCTCGAACCCCAAGTCAATTTTCCCGAGTTTGTATTGGTTCCTGAACCTATCAGCCTTGAGTCCAAGTCAACCATTCCACCGAGTCACATTCTTTTGTTGGACATAGGTATAGACCATGATGACTCTGTGATGATTTTCCAGGATTGGTCATGTAAAGGAAGTAAGTTTCACGATAGGATCTTTCATGATCCTATTCATACTGGGGACTGTAAATATGTAAATAGAAAAGAGGTCAATAAAGGTAAGTTCCGTGAACTACCACATTATCTTGATTGGGTAGCAATGCTTGACCCAATCAGACCACCACCGGAACCACCACCTTAAGGTAGTATTTTCCTTCCCTCTCATCTTATTCATGCATCTATGCATTAATTCATACATTGAGGACAATGCATGAGATAGGTGTGGGGGAGGGTTCTAACATAACTTAGGTTTTTCTTTTATTTAAAAAAAATGTTTTTTAATTTTAAAAACTTTTTGAAAATAGAAACAATATTTTGACATATTTTTTGTAAGAAATTAAGTCAATTTTAAGGAATAATAAAATCAAAATTAGGATTTCTTAAACTTAGTCAAAATAAGGTTATTTGTTTGATTTTTAGTAATATAATTTGTCAAAGTAATTTAGTCTTGATCTTTACCTTAATGAAATATGCACACTTCATACACTTACACACTTAGGGTTCAAAAATAAAGATTCTTATGCCTTATTAAAATAAAAGAAAAAAAAATATATCTATGAAAGATGAACAAATCTAATTATTGATTAGCTAGGTGCTTTGGCCTAAGCAAGCCTTGGTATTTATGCAAAAGATAATTAGATAAGTTTAAAATATATATATATATATCCTCTAATTAAGCTGGGTATATGCCTCATGAAGCATAAATATTCACGCCTAAAAGGGGTACATTTTATAAATAAAAACCTTGGTTTCGTGACCTTGTCTGCTCGAGTTTTTAAGTCCTTAGGGGTGTTTTCTCACCTGGTGCCCTAAAACTGTCCGGTTTGGGTGTCACTGACTAAAAGCTCGTTACATGGGCAGATTAGAATGCCTAATGGAATAAAGAATAAATACCACCAAAAATAAATATAAATAAGGCATAAGAGTTAGAGTTAAAAAACCCTTAGTCGAAATTTCGCGGTCACAAGGTGCATATGACTTAGGGTAAAGTAATAGACTAGATGAGAAGTACAATTTGACTCCTTACTTTGATTGATAACAAATTTTTGAATAGAGACTAAGTTTAGGAATGAAAATTCGGTTTTCCTATAACTTATAGATTACTTAAAACTTACAATAATATTTCAAATATTTTTCTTTCAAAATTTATTTTCAAAATACTAACATTTTTCTCTTTCTTTACGGATTTTGTGGGTGTAATCCACTGAAAACCCTCACGAGACAAAACTCGTCCTCTAAGGGAAACCTAGAGGTTTAACGGCTTGTTGCACAAGCTCAGTGCAATCGCGTGACCTGCGAAGTGGTCTAATAACCTTTGATTTAGTTTTGATATTTTGCTCGAAGACGAGCAAAAGATAGGTCTGGGGGTGTGATCGTAAACATATTTTGCATTCTTTTTATTACACTTCTACATTTATGGTGTAATAAATCTGCTAATTTCTTGTCTTAAATATTTATTTTGCAGAAGATAATAATGAAGAGAAAGAGGATTAAACCAAATAAATACCAGTTAAAATCAGATTTAACTGGGATGATCCCAGATCTAGTTAGAACAAATCAAGGATTGGGGCAAATGTTCAGCTGAAGATCAGAGCAAATCAAAAGATAACACCAAATAGAAACCGACAAAATTCAGATTTCTATAAATCCATTTTGGTTATCTAAAGATCAACTGAGGATAATATCAAATACAGAGAGATAAATGGATAGAGAGAAGATCAACTGATGAGATGAAGCAAGTTTGATTCAGATTCTGACTGGATACATTTTAGTATTTGAATCATAACTTTTGCTACCGAATCTCAAATCTGATGATTCAAGATGATCCAGAAAGCAGACTTATAGAGCTACAACTCTTTTGTTTATCATTATTTCTAATTCTGTCATTTGATAAGTGATATTCAGAAATCAACACGCCAACAAACTGCAGATCAGAACTAAATATCCACCTCAAATCAAGTTTGGAGATAAGGGGAGGATTCAAATTCAGAAAAGCCAGCTTTCCCTATCTTCATACTACTCTAACCTCTGTATTTGTAACGCCCCGTTCCCAAAGATACGGGGACGTTATGGCGACGTACATACGCGAGGTGAAAACACCCTCACGCGTACGTTAAGCCTCAGTACAGGACATAATCTCCATATACACAAGGGTTCCAGCAGGAAATAAGTACAAGAATACAAGTAGAAAGAGGTTAGTGATCATAACAGATAGAACAACAGGGATAAATAAGATAACAGCAATAAATCGTAAAGATACCTATGAATAGTCTCGATGAGGAATCTCCTATGTAACTCCAAGGCACTATCTGATAATACGGTGACTCGGATCTCTAACCAGGGAACGCAAACCCAGGGTCATCAGAAAGCGACCTAGTGAGTGGTAAAATGAAGGAGGCAGTAATATATACTATAGTAATACAAGCACGATACTAGTGATACCATATAATAAACATATAATAAGCAGTAGAAATATATAAACATGTCATCTTTTAATACCATCACTGCCTAACCGGTTATCATCGAGTCATGTCTGTAGTCGTGTCCAGTTAATGTTGTCTAGTGGTGACGTAATAGAAATGAACATGCTAGTGGTGAAGTGATAGAAGTGAACATGCAGATGGGCATATGCAATATAACCATAATACGGTGTTGTGCATAGACAGTAATGATGTCTGCAAGGTATACAGAAAACAGATTATATACAATGCAGAGTAGACATATACATGAGTCGTATGCCACCACAGAAAGTGTAGCATGAACAAGTAAAGTAACAAAGTATACATGTAATATGATAGCGGCTAAATGATCAGGTAAAGTAACAAGTACAACTAGACAATAGAATACATGTATCAGGCAAGTCATGTCATTTAGACAATAGTAACAATCAGTACCACCTGGTATTTTAATCAATCTCTTCCAGTGTCCCATACCACTGGCAATTCATACTGGAGCCCGCACTCCAGTCGAACCCATCCGGACATGGCCTACGGGTACAATTATCCAAACGAGAGAGTGACCAAATAACAAGTGTTCCCGATATCACTATTGTGCATACTGTTTTATTATGTTAATTGGAAAACCCATGGTCGAGGAGCTCTTATCGGGTGGGTGTATCCCGTGCATACCCGGGACAACGGCCTTACCAGATCCCTGGCTACTGAGACCAGGGCCAGCCCTCTAGGGCTGTTTAACATGTAACGGGAATCTCAATGAGCTAAAACATAACGGAAAACGGGAGCTCATGAGTAACATATGGTAGCCAGCACTACCCCGTCCCCTGCACTGGGACAAACAATATGGATCCATGACATCCACCCGATATGATCTAATCAACCGTCAAGTCTCCCCCATCCCCAAGTTATCTTTATGATCTGATATAGAAAGTACACAGTCTAACAAGAACAACTACAGTGCATGATACACGTAACATGAGAACAGGACCTGAGCTCTGTTGATAGCATATAACAATATAACGGGAAACGGGAACAATAGATGTGGGATTCCACATATTGCATATCAATAGCTCTCACGTCCAGTAACGGGAATATCATATCAGTAACGGGAAACAATCATATAACAGGAATATGGGGATAACATGGAACAATCATACATGTAATATGCACGGGAATCCATATAACGAGAAGATAGAAACAATACATGCATGTACACTGTGCGGTGAGCATGTAACAATGACGTGTGGCATGAGATAACTGTGTATCGAGCATCCATGTAACGATGATATCAATATATGAAATAATGGTATCCAATGAATTGGTGTATTCGTGTCCTACTAATACTGTACAGGGTATCCGTGTAACAGTAATTCCATAACATGCAATAGCAGTGTGATGTATCCGTATATCAGTGAATGACAATATATCGTGTCATGTGTGATAGCAATATCGAGTGTAATGGTATATAGAAATACAATATCCAATGTGCTAGAAGGGTGTTCGGGTAACAAGTTTGGGTACTTGTAGTAACGGTGTCTAGTGTGAGGCAGGTGCCGGTGATCATACCTAATCGAGTATCAGATATCCCTATTTGTAATGACCGTCACCATGTTATTATGATGATGATATATTTAAAGAACTACAGTTTATTACCGATATTTACAGTCTTTACAGTAATTTAACCAGTAAGCACGATTTATGTGATAAGGTAATCAACCAATTTAATTAACTACGATAATATCTATAATCAAGATTATCCCTGAACGCAATCAATCAATTTAGTACCTCTAAATAAGTATAATTTATAAAAGAAAAACACTCACAAACTAGCCATGGGAAGGTAGCTCTTTCCCACGATCGCAACGGATCCAGAATCGTCCAAATCGGAGTCCGGATGCTCCGATATCGCGCGAAGACTAGATCATAACAAAAAGGGTTAAATATGTAATAAAAATATCTTAATGCAAATAATAAAAAGTAACAGGGGGTTTCTGCAATTTTACCTTTAATGGGTTTCGGATGCGGGTTTGGCTCGCGGGTCGGGTTTGGATCCACTATCCAAACCCATTACTTAAATGAAAAGGGTACTGGGTTATTGGGTTTCAAGTTATCCCAATAGGGTTAACGGGTTTGGGTTCTACCCAAACCCAACAAAGGGAACAACAGCAGC